>JAYMTF010005185.1:0-11966 GCA_036897485.1 Pelargonium nanum | reverse complement strand
AATTATATGAGTTGGTCGACCAACTAATTTGATAAGTAGAATAGTTTCCTAATGTGTGTTTTGTTTATTTGCCTCTACGTAGATGGATGAGGACAACCACATTTCGTTTAATTATTCCCCAAATGACCAACAAAATACAATGGACCTCCATATCCTACTTGGTTCCCTCAAGTTTCGGGAAGTTATAATGATGGTCAACAAATGATGTTTGGGGTGATCCGAAATTTTTAAATTTGTGTGATATTGTTGGCATCGGGTTAGTCGAGCATTATGAAACATATTGTTTAAAACATATTTTTAATTTTTTATTCATTTTCAAGTTTATTAATAAAAAATAATTAATGAGGGGTATTTTTGTCATATCACAAAACTACCATAATTTTTACCAATAATTTACCAAACACAACTCCTTTTCACACCTCCTTTTATAACCCTAACAAACATAACCCATATTCCTATAGACTTTATCTCTTCCTTTTAGCTTCTATAGACATTTACAAAAGTTTAATTAAACTTCACAAACAAGCCCTAATTTGCTGGCCATTTGAATGTAAATTTGCTGATAGTTGCGAGCAAATTAATGCTAGCAAATTTTGCATTTTTTGGGTAGTGACTAGTGAAAGACCATTCTGCTTAAGTTATTGATGAACTTATGCATATATTATATTGATGCTCCTTTCTAGTTAGATGATATTAGGGACAAATTTAAACTATTTTCAATATATTAGTACAAATATTTTAGTGTTAATCTTATAGTAGCTGAATAATCTCGCATAATGGAGACGTTTGAAGAATGATTGCATTTCATCAACTTCATAAGGGAAACTACTCATACACTTTCTAGTAACAATCAATTGTGATTTGTGACAGGGTTTTGCTAGTGACAGTTAGTTGTTAACAGATTTTGCGACAGGTCATTGCATTGCAATTATAAAAATAACAAAGAAAGCCGAAACGTTATCTCTAGTTCCGTTTTGGCCCAATCTTAGTCCGCAATTGGGTGTAGACTTGACAATTCGGATCACAGGTTTAACGAGGGTCGGTTTGAAAACCTCATTACGTTTGTTTTTGTAAATTCTTAGCTGTTTGAACTTTTCTCACTAAGTATCTAAACATGTTAAGATTTACAAAAAATTGTTAGATAAAGACAGTTGCATTTTTTGGTCCGATTCGTTTAGGGCCTGCGACCCGCTTTGCCAATATAACCCGGGTGTGTTGCCGTTACGCTGTAACACCGTTTTCTTCTTCTCCTGTCTTCAGCGGAGGATTCAATTTCAGACTACAATACTCAGTCGCAAGCAAACCAAGCCATCTGCAGAGCTTCGACTCCTTTGAGAACATGGTTTGGGGCTTTTTCCCCGTCGACCCATCACCAGGTGAGCCTCGTTTCTTCTATTATATGATCGCCAAACCACTGTTCTTGAACTAGGAATTTCTTTTTTCCTTCACAGGTGAAGACAAATACTATATATATGCTAAGGGAGCCTACAAAGTGGGTCGAAAAGGTACTCATATTTTCGTTTTACTGAAACTGAATTTTTGGTGCAATTTTGTTGTTTATTTGAACCTAGGTGAAATGTAGCTACATTTCTTAGCATTATCAAGTTGGGATATTCATGATTTGGTTCCACATAGTGAATGCTTTTTTGTTTGTTGTATCATGATGTTCTTGTAGGTTGCTTTCATTTCAAGCTACACATAATTGTAAAAAAGATATAGGTCTCAACCATGATTGCTTCACACATTATTCATGGTCTCTGCATATTACTTGATTATGTTTGTTTAATTTGCTTGGTCTGGAACCCTAAAATTAAGATGGAGTTTTGTATGTTATGTTATGTTATGAGATGGTGGTGCTTCCTAGTCATATTCCATCCTCGAAGCGAGGACACTCTCTTCTCTTTCTTTGAATACCTTAATTGGAAGTTTTGTATGATGCTTTGTGATCGTTAATTTATTTGAATTCTTTTTCCACTGATTGTAGGTTGTGATATTATTGTTAATAAAGACAAAGGAGTTTCTCGGATCCATGCGGAAATAGTTGTTGGAGCAGCCCCCACCAAAGTTAAGATCAAAGATTGTTCAAAGTATGGGACATTTATAACCAGGAGTGTTGGAACTAAGGAAAAGGTTCATGAATTACCGAATAAAGAAACAACTTTAGAAGATGGGGATGTGGTTTCGTTTGGAACTGGTAATGCAACCTACAGGTAATCTAAATATTATCTGTCTTTACCTTCTATGCTTGGGCATTTTTGCTTCATATAGGAATATTAGAATCTTGGATACTATATATAGTTGCTCAATGGTGACATTTTGGGACAATCATGATATGCACATTTCTCTAAATAGCTGTATCTACTTATTAGTAATTCTTAATGATAAAATAGATGCTACCATAACAAATATCTAAATTCTGGCAGGCTGTGCTTTGTTCCTCTCATATTTTTTATCTGCTGCAGAGAAGCAATTCTACCCCTTCAAAACAAACTTTCATACATCGGTTAGTGAGAAACAACTTGTTTTGCTCAAATACACTTGCTCATAAATTTATTAGTTGTTTCATCCACATTGTTGCCTCCATGTGCAAGCTTCATACATCATAATCTTGTTTTTGTTAAGCTTCCGAAAAATATAACAGGGGGTAGGGGGGTGTATGTGAATAACCTTTGATTTCCTTTCCTTACCCAAATGTGTTTTAATCTAATGACAGAAAGAGTACTTTCAAGAAGTAGAATGCTCTTCTAGGTAGTCTAGCTTGAAATGTTAATTCTTTTTTATCAATTGGGTATATATTTTGGTACGTTTAGTTTTGTGCTAAAAAATTGAGTTCTGTGTGGTGCAGTTGAAACCTTCAATCACATGGATTAGGAGTTTCTAATTTTCTATAATTATGCTTTGCATGATTGAAACATCTCAAACATGGAAATGAGGAATCAGGGAGCTGCATGCTTTTAGTCATGTGTTCAGAATTTATTTGACACACCAAGGTTTTTTATTTGGTCATGTTTATGACATACCATGACATGAACAAGCAATCAGAAAGGGTGGGACCTGACCTGAATCACCTAATTATAATAGTCATGGCATTGATTGCATTGTAAGTTAGGGATTCTCGTAGAGATACCCCTTAGGCGAGTTACACCTACAGATACTATTTTCCATGATTATATTTGATTTCTCTGTGTTCTGAATGCTGCTGATCTAAAAGGAACCCAGAATATTGTACCATATATGACATGGTGATGAAGTCTCTAGTTCAAACTGTATCATCTTTAGAACCTCTGGTATTTTGAGTATATTTGGTTTTGATGGAGGCAGTGTCCTTTTCTCATTAGAGAATTCTGTATAATATGTACAACATGTGTGCTTTTGGTAATATTATAGAAGCAATGGATTACAAATTGCCTTTCTTTCTCCATAGGTGCTCATGTGACTCCTAACTTTCATCAAGAGTGCACACATGTTCTTGTTGACCGACTTACTCCAGTAAAAGAAGATTTACTTAATGCTGTTGTGGCAAATAAACCCATCGTTTTTTATAGCTGGGTTGAGGTATAAACATTCAGTATCATGTATTGCTTTTCATGTGAACATTTGTTTTTCTTTGGTAGGTTTGATAGGTTAAATCATGGATAATTTATAAGGTAGCTTCCATGAGTTAGATTCATTACTTCTGATATTTTACTGGATTAGCATATCCACTTAGAGATCTTGTCAGTTTAAGTAATGCATATAAGTTTAATGGGTTTGGCACTGCTAGGCTTCCATTTTGGTCCAATGGCTGGGATGAGCTACAGGGGATAGTCCTACAGTGTACCCTCGAATCCCGACTAAGGCTGAGATCACATGTCTTTAATAGGTCACCAAGAGTTTTTACTAGCGGATTACTATGTAAACGTTTGGTCACAGTACAACATTGATGTAGGTTTCTCAAAAATCTTTTCAAGCATGAAAGCTCATTTTATGGTCTAATCTAGAACCAAAAGCAGTTTAATAGTGAATCTGTATTCATGGATGTACTGGTTGATTAGAGCAATTTAAATTTCAATAATATTATGGAGTATCTTTTCTGTGGCATTTAATAAGTTAAATAGTAAACTCTAAAGGTAGACTGCCTTTCTTTCTAATCTGAAGCCGAAGCATTATTTCTAGCAAATCACATAGATTATAACTTTGTATTGCTAGTAATTGTTGCATTTGTTTAGTATGTTGCAGATAAACCCATACACACTGAAATTCCCAGTTATAACTCGTAAGTATTTATTTAACCTTTCTTTTAACTGGTCTAGTTTTTTTTATTACATAAAAGATACATGTAGAGTGGTTTTCATAACTTAAGAATGTTTCATCTCTCTCTCTCTCTCTCTCTCTCTCTCTCTCAGTCATCTTCCAACATTGATGGTGGAAGGAGTATCAATCAAGTTTGCAGACCCGAAAACTCGCGAAAGCTGTTTGAAGGGATACACTTTTCTAATTGAATCAGGACATATGGTAAATTTTTTTTATTTCTTCATGACTAAAGACTTGAAGGATTTTCTTATAATGAGACAATCTAAATACTATCAGTGGTGGGGGATGGAAGTATATATTTACTTTCTTTATATTTTTCTCTTCTGGACATTTTATTGAATATATAGACCCAAACACAGTTTGAAGTTTAAACCATAGATAATAAATGTAAGCTATCTCTTTGAGGTAGCCAAATGGTCATTTCAGTCCTTGTTCTAGTTAAATATTATCTGGAGTCCTTCATAGAATATAAACATAATTAATGGTATTATATGATCGTGGTATGATAACAAAAACAGTATGTCTTCAACAAAAAAAATTCTGGTCAGTACCTTCATTCATGTTTGAAGAGCATCACTCATCTAAAAGATCCTTTGGAATGATTGCTATGAAAGTTTACTGTATCTATTTTGTTCAATTACAGTATAAATTCGGGGATTGGCTGTATTTACTGTTGGGAGTGTGTGGTGCAAAGGTTCATTCCGTTGGAATATTTGATTCAAGTAGCCAAGTAAGCAGTTGACATCCTAACATATTTGATTTTTATTTCTGACGTCAAACTGTTTGCTTTCCTTTGTTGTATGCCTCACACATGAACGAGGACATGGTTAGTCGGTATTTGATTTTAATTTCCTATGATGGGATGCTAGCAACAGTAGCCATTTGACAGCAATACATGTATTTTATTTTATTTCAATTGAGATTGTCATTTAGGTCCATATCACCCCAAAATATGCCTTTTCCCTATTAGAAAGAAGAAGAGGGAATTTCAGGGTTTATCAATCTGTGCCTTTCTCCTCCTGGAAGCATACTCTGTGGTTGATTCTAGCTTCTTCCTCCTAACCTTTATTTGAATCAATTAAATTCTTACCTTTCTAGTGAATAAGTTGTGAAACGAATTTTGTAGTGATCTGATAAAAGCCTAAAAGTTTGTTCAGTAATCATAAGAGAGATAGAAGATGGAATACTTAAAGCAATAGTAATACTGTCTTTTTTAAACTTGATATCTGCAGCCATTGAGTGTCTTCTGTAGGAGATTATATATATGGCAGTTGGCTTATTATCTGATATGTTTAATTTATAATTCTTTGTAGGGCTCGAAGTATGAAGACAATAGACACGTGGTTTGTGTTATTCCTAGAGGGTCAGCAGAAAAGTTTGATGGCAACAAGAATCTTAGTTCATTCTCTAGAGTGAATGAGATGGATTTGATATGTGCTATTTTAACTGGACATCTGGATCCATCTATATTGACAACACCACCTGGTAGGTATCCTTGTTGTCTTAGAAAAATTGTCATCTTGCTTAAAAATTGAAGTTCCTTGTATTATACTTATTATAATCTTTCCCTAATTTTGTTTTGCTGTAGTGTACTGGCTTGCTAATTCAGATAGTCACAAAGTCAACAATATTTTATCCATTTTTTCATTTGGTCCTGTTCTTTTGATTCTCCGGCCAGTTTTGTTGCAATCTAGATTTTCTTGTGCTTTTCTACAGTGTTCAATTTATTTTTTCCTGGTGGTGGGGAGGGTATTAATTATCAAATATTTAATCGGACACTTCTCATTTTTTTAGTTTGGCCTATTCTACTTGTTTCCGTCCCTTACCAAATTATTGTAACCTCTTTTCTAATGATGCTGTTTATATGTCCTTTTGCAGTTGTCGTATCATCTTCATGCTCTACAGATGAGACAGTGGTAGCTGATTCTGATGCAGAAACAGAAACAGAAGCAGAAACAACATCGGTACATGCAATTACTGATAATAAAGCTGAAGAAGTTGTTAAAGATGTGAACAAAGTGGAAATATCCAAGGAACTTGCTGCTTCTATATCAGGGGATATCCATGCTACGAGTGTTAGGAACAGTAGTGGTGCTATGACAGCAAGAAGAGACAAGGTTGATGAATCTAAAAGTGGAAATCTAGATATTATTTCTAAATCAGAGGATAGCCATGTTATTAGTTTTAGGAATAGTAGTGGTGCTATGACAGCAAGACGAGAGGAGGTTGATAAATCTAAAAATGGAAATCCAGATATTATTTCTAAATCAGAGGATAGCAATGTTATGAGTTTTAGGCATAGTAGTGGTGCTATGACGGCAAGAGGAGACAAGGTTGATGAATCTGAAGGCGGAAATCCAGATATTATTTACAGCCAAAATTTAATCGTGAGAGACACTAACTCAACTGCTACCATCAGTTCTAGGATAAACAATGAAGTTATAAATTTCAAACGCTTCAGAAAGGTAAGAACTCGTTATTTATCATTCCATTTTGATTACATGCAATAAACTTTTAGATTTTACTAACTGGATTGGGTTGTATGAGGAAAGAATTGGAAGAAGAAAAAAATGCACCCTATCCTTTTACTTTTACTTCTATTTTGTCATGTTGCTGTCAAATTTATCTCATCAATTCTTGTTTCCTATTGTTTTTTTTTTTTGATAAGTTGATTGTAACATAAAGTCGTAAACTTAATGAAATGCCACAATTTAGGCTTTCATATTATCGGGAAATTGATCTTAAATTATGAAATGCTCACCTGTTTAATGTTTCAATTGCTTTGTGCATTGCTTCTAACATTTCACGATTGCTTGCGTGACAGTTGCAATGCATACCTGTTTTTATTGACAGTTGCAAGTGTTAATTTACTTGTCAATCAATAATGTCTGCATTGCATCAAATTTTGTTCTAAAATTATGATATTCATAATCTTCTTTTTCCTCATTTTGTGGCCTGGTAGACAAATACTCAATCTGGGAATAGCTTCAACAATCTTGTACCGTTTTCAAAGTATCCATACAAGTAAGTTCCATGTTCTCTGAAGCACAATACGATTTCTGCTTAGTATTTTCAGATGTATAATATTTTCTTTGGTGCTTTTAACTCATTGATAACAGAGATTCTGAGTATGGAAATGAGGATATAGTTGAATCTGTGAAAGAAGAGAAAAAGCGAAAACAAAAGGAAGCTGTTGCGGAGGATCTGTTTTACAATGAAAAGGTGAGTAGTTTATCTAATGTTACCTTATCTTAAATGAGGATATGCCTGAAAACTTTGCTCTCTTTCTCAAAATTTGCAGGCGAGGCGGCGAGGGGCAGCAGGTTCTATTCATGGACTACTTACTCGTGGGTAACATAGGTAAATCACCCTCACATGAGTATTTGCTTCCTGTGCATAACATCTTACAGGTTCAAAGCCGACCTGCCCAAATTTCCAAATTAACTCTAATCCATCTAGATCTGCATCTAGGCTAGTCATCTCCGAGGGATCAAGGTTCATAATCACTTGTTGCTATTGGAGTGTCTACAATCTGTTGAGCTTTTATTAGACGTTTTCTTTTTCTTTTTCTTTTTTTGGCAACGGTAAGCCAACTTTGTGACTCGTAAGTTAACAAACTAGGCAGCATGATGCTTTGCCGGCACGGCCTTGTGACTGTATCATAGAATGCTGTCTGTGTAAATACCTTTAATTTCTATGGCTGAACTATTGGTTGGGCTGTGGCCATGTTATCCAAAAATCAAAGTAAGCTCTTTAACTTGTTTGAAAATTGAAGTTGGTAGGATATGGAGGTTTTGTCAGGGCCTGCGTAGGGTAATGGGAATCAAAACAAGTTTCATGAAGTTTATTCCTTGAATTTGCATGGCTTCAAAAAAAGTGGCTCTTCAAAGATTTAGCATCTGACTTTGTGCCATCCTCTTCCTCAAATTAAACTCCATTTATTGCTTGGATGCGACCAATTCTCTGCAAAATTTGGATGAGCTTCATGGACTTTTTGTCACCTTGACTTTACAAAATGGATCCTATAAAATACCTATCCCTAGTTCATGGAGTTCACAGAAACAAAAACAACAGCATATATACTTGAATTCTTGAGTTGAAACATACAATGTCTAAAGTAATTGGAAGCATTAGCTTGGCATGGCTTGTTGTGGCCATAGCCATACCATCTTGTGTGGCTCAACCCAACCCTGCAGTAGTCGACGTCACCGGACAGGCTCTTCTGCCCGGAGTCGAGTACTACATCCTCCCACAAGTTAACACGGGCGCTGGGGGCGGTCTGACCTTGGTTGACCGCAACAACTCGTGCCCCTTGTACGTCGGCCAGGACACGAATGCAGGGTCGGAAGGGTTTCCCGTCATCTTCACACCATTCTTCGCCCAAGACACGGTCATCGCGGAGAACAGGGACTTCAGGATTGTGTTCTCAGCCGCGAGCACTTGCGTCCAATCAACTGCATGGGTGCTAAACACTGCAACAGAGGCGGGGAGCGGACGGAGATTAATTGTGACCGGAGGCGGGGAAACGGGTTTTGGGGGGTTCTTCAAGATAAACAAGAATGCGAGAGACGAGTACAGTATGGTATGGTGTCCCACGGATGCGTGTCCAACTTGCAGGTTCATTTGCGGAAGTGCTGGTGTGTTGGTTGAGAATGGAAAGAGGCTCTTGGCTCTGGATGGACCTACAGTGCTCAATGTTGTGTTCAGGAGGGCCTGATTAATTATAATTTTATTTAATTACTATAGTCATATCAGTGACTAAATAAGGAGTCCTAGCTATGAGGACACACGTAAAAAGATACCATTTGTTTCACTATGTAAAGTAAGTTTCAAACATAAGAAATTAAGCAATAAAAAGCATGTAATAATATTTATGTATTTACTTACAGAAACTGGTATTTTGAAAAAGTACTAATCAAATTATTGTTGATTTATACCCGAAAAAAAGTCAATCAAGACCCTTGGTTTGAGGAGAAAAGAAGGTATTGTCTAAATAACGACATTGTTGACAATTTTACGCTATGGTTTCATTAATTTCTCCTATGCATTATTGCTGTGGTGATAACAAGTTATTTTAATCAATTGTTTTTGTTACAAATCCACTTTAAAAAAATGCTATGCAAAAGATCAAACGCTACTCTTGTTTTGAGGGGGAAAGAAAGGTATAATCAGAATGATATTGATGAAATTTTTGGTCCACGTTTTCATTATATTAAAAAGTGAACAATTAAAATTAGACATATACATTAATCATATGATAACAATGAGTTTAAGACAATTTTTTCTTATATTGCCCGCTAATGAGAATTAAACACTTCATCAAATATATGGTTCCACTAACATGTCGTTCCACTCCCACAAATTCGTTGAGGCAAGTGTGAGTGATATTTAAACAATGTGTTGTGTTATGATTGGATTAACTTTGTTTAAATACGAAATAACATTATTTATTCAAAATAAGAATTGAATCCATTCTGACAGTTTAATTTAGGTTACTCTAGACCGCCATTTAGACGGGTTGTACTTTGGCTTGGGCGGCGTGATCTGATTCAGATTCATGAGTTGGCTATGCGGGTTAATTATTTGAACACCCATAAAACAATAGGCGTTGTCAAAGATTATAAGATACACTAATATGTATTCCCAAAGCAAAATAGCTTCTAGAGGGTATACTTAACAAGACTAAAACCAACTTCCATGGACTATTTCTCTTTTCTCCGCCCTACTACATATTGTTTACAATTAATTCTAATATTCAATGAAATAAAATTTAAATAATCCACACTTTTTCAAGGTTCACATACGCATCTCCCTTGTCAAGATGCCCAAGTTATTATTATTTTTGTAACGCATGTCAATAAATATTGCAAGAGATAGAGACATAGCAGTTGAAAAGATTGCGCCTACGACACTACAAATAAAAATTGAACTCAACTACATGTTCTTTATTTAAAAAAACAATAAATCAGATACAGGGAAAAGAAAATCTCTGTATCAAAAAATGAATTCCAAAAATAAATACAAGCATATATAAATACATATAGTATAAAAGTATAATTTTTATAAAAATTAAAAAAAAATTATCATTTCAATCTGAATTTGCAGCTACTGCTCCTAATTCTAATGGCAGAGCTCGCAGACAAATTATCAACCTCCAGGTCACATCTCGCCAAGAACTTCACTTTCGGTAGCTTCAACGCGCCGATCTTGATCCTCACCGGCTGGTCCACCTTCAGCTCCAACGGTATAATTCCGGTACTCTGCTGCTGCTGCTGCAGCGTCGTCAGCATCGCCGTCGCGTTGCTGCTCTGTCCGGTCATCGTCAGATCAAGAACCGTCGTGTTGCGGTGGCCCTGGTAGAACTTCGGCAAGGACCCCTCGCACAGCTTCGCGCCTGTGTACCACGCGCTCACGCGGCTCCCGCCCTCGTAGTACACCCCGATTTTCTCGTTCGGGTTCGTGGCCGTTATGTCCACCGCGAACGTGGCCGACAAGGTGTCGTCGCCGTTTCCGAGGCTGAACTGCGTGATTCGCATGCTGTCGATCGAGAATTTCGGGAGCTTCGGCTGGAACACGAGGAACATGATTCCGACGACGGCGCCTATGATGATTATTAGGAGGAGGAGGAGGCTGATGGTCCAGCAAATGCATTTGCAGCAGCTACAGCCTCTTCTTTTGGGCGGTTTCGAGTGCATCACCGGGATGGTTCGCCGGAAAGGCGGCGGCGGCGTGCCCGGGTCGCCCCTGTCGGACTTAGTGGATCCCGCCGGAACTAGCGGAGCCGTCGGACGCGCCTCCACGTCGTGGTGGAGCGGGTGGATTCTTTGGTGGTCGGCCATAGCTGCGAGGGTTTAGTAATGTGAATGTGATGAAATGGAGATTTGATTATTGGTGTGATAGGGGTGGTGTGGTTTTTATAGGGGTCGGTCCAAAAAGTTGAAGCAAGAAGCTATTTTATTGACTTTTGTAATAAAATGCATTTTCGAGGAAGTTGGCAATTGGGGCAGGTCTCTCTCTTTCACGGCGTCACATGCTTTTAATCTTCTTTACGCATACAAATTCAACAGTTTATCG
Source organism: Pelargonium nanum (assembly GCA_036897485.1). Lineage (NCBI taxonomy): Eukaryota > Viridiplantae > Streptophyta > Magnoliopsida > Geraniales > Geraniaceae > Pelargonium > Pelargonium nanum. The sequence goes on along the minus strand of JAYMTF010005185.1, from coordinate 599 downwards.
TTTTTTTTCTATGCACGTCATGTAGTAAATTTTTTGTAGTAATATATTTACAAATACATATCAACTTTAACTAAACAAATAATTTTTTTATTAGTTGAGCTACAATAATATGGTAGTTCCCTCCTTTAAACTTAAATAACTTATCTCATACTGTCAGTAGGTAGACTCAAACCCGGAACCTAACAAAAATCTGAAGTGTTTAAACCACTTAACTTAACTTACCTTGGTAACTAAAGAAATATTTAAAAATCGATTCCTAAAATAAGTGTTTCTGTCTTGTCCAAAAAGTACTATATTTAATTATTGTTTGTAAATATAATAATAATATTTTTAGTACAATAATGATATATATAACAAATATTGTACAAAATGATTTATATGACACATTAATTATTTATCACTTGAATGAATTACAATAATCCACATGTACATTTTGACTTATAAACCGAGGGATCTACAGATAAATTCATAGTAGGATAACGTATTAATTATATGTATTGAGTTTTTATTCGTTTAAATTTAAAATCAAATCACAAAAATGTGTGTGTGAATATATATATATATATATATATTTACTTATTTATTTGACACATACATTA
>JAYMTF010005184.1:0-11969 GCA_036897485.1 Pelargonium nanum | reverse complement strand
TAATCTCATTGGTGGCTTAGCCTAAGCCAAATAATTCTTGGCTTAGGATCTTTAATCTCTCTCTATATATATATATTGATAAAAAGAATACTTGTGATTTATGTATATCAAATAAGTATAAAGTATACGTTTTCTTTTCTATGTCCAAATTACATTGAACTAATGTATGTATTAAACATATTTGGTTGTTTAATTTTATTAAATATTATTTTAAATTAATTTTGACTTTTCGTTATTTGTCACATCATACAGCATGTTGGCAATTCAAAAACTTCAATATATATATATAAAACCAATGACATTATCTCATGCAAAAGCAAATCAACTTTGTCTATTTTTGTTTATCGATCACACTATGAAACCCGTTGATTTTTTTAATGAGGTAAGATAAAGTCATTGATAGTTTAGCTAGATCAAATAATTCGTACTTTAAGATCATTGCTCTCTCTATATGTATATAGAACAAAAAAAAATCTAAATCTCATAAATAACCAATAGGACCTTTTTAACGCATTAGAATTTACTCGTACCTACTGAAGTGCATTTGCAAGAGCGGAACAATCCTCTGGATCTAAACCCCTAATGGTCTATATATATTTGGGCCACCTTGTTGTTTATTATTTTCTTTAAGCCCAATCCATCTTCTATCTTCTTCATTGGTCCAAGTCTCTCTTGAGCCCAATTTGAACCCATATTTTCAAAATCCCCTATAAATAGAATCCACATATCTACCAACAAAACAAACCCTAGATCAGAGAAGAGAGAGGAGCTCTGGTGGCTCTCCGCCGTCAAAACCCTAATTTTTCAGCATCTTCTCTCGCCGTCGCCGGATCTTCTCTTGCACGGTAAGAATCGGAAATAAATTTGGTTCATTTCGTCGAAAATAAGTGTGTTTGTTTCTATTTTGGGAAAAAATAAATTGTGTATTTCATGAGTATTGACTTGTATTTTGTCCGTTACAAACAAGTGTTCTATTTTTGTTTTTAAGAAGTTAGTTGGTGTTCTACGTGATTAACTTTTATCAAGAAAATATCAAACTTATTTTGGAACAAAAATGCAAGAAAACAGTATAATTATTTCGAAAAAGTAAAGTGATCTTATTATTTTGTTAGTTTATTGTTCTTTGATCATTATTGTGAGAAACAAATATTAAAGTCATGATTTTAACAAGGTATCGTAACTTCATTGATGACTCATTCTTTGTTTGAGGCTCTCATTTGCATACCTAACCTTTTTACATTTGTAGAAGGATCACGATGAAATTATGCTAATCAATGACCTTCAAGAGTAAGTGAAAGGAATGAGAAAAGTGGTTGTTTTTTGTTTTGTTTTTGTCATGATTTATGGCATGTGAAATTTTGGATGGTTATGAAGCATATTTGACCATATAACAAGAATTGTAGTTTGATATTTATCTTCTATAGCATTTTCATTAAATCGTGTTGACATAATGTAGTCACTTCTTTCAATGTAACATGAAAACTCTTTCAAAATGATATTTAGTTTCCTAATAACTAAACTTGTGACTCTCTTCCATAATTTGAGAAATGTCTCAATGTATGGTTTACCAAATGTGTTAAACAGGGAAATTTTATCAATCTAACAAAATGATTGTTTTGAGTAACAATTTTTTGTAATAGTCTTCTAACCAATTTAGAAAACGTTGAAAATCATGGATGTGTTACTAAATGTTGTCTTTCAGTTAGCATTACATATTTCACCATTTCAAACCTTGCTAAGATGTTTCTTGAGGACCACTAACCCCAAGCCTTAAGACTAATTAGTTTGTTGATGGCAGAAAGTTTTGTAGAAATAGAACGCAAGAAGATCATCGAATGTGTTGTAGGGTACTATTTGATTGAGCTTGTTTGGTGGAATTTGATTCACGTGTCAAAGGTAAATTAATAAACACAAAGCAAGAAAATGTCGAGTTCATGATATCATAGATGATTTCATGTTTGCTCTAAGGTTAAATTTTCACAAAACTATCTCATTTGATTTGGATTTCAAGCAGGTTGTTGTTTAACCTTTTTAAACACTTCAATAAATATTTTTGATGAAAATGTTAAGACTTAAATATTTTCAAGCAGTTCGATCTATTTTTTGTTTGTTAGATTTTTCAAATATTTTAATGCTCTGTTTGGATTCAATGATTTGATTTGAACTATTAATTTTGTGTTAATCTAATGTTTGGGTGCATTTGGATCTAATAGGATTCTAAATGTGTAAATAACATGAGATTTCAAACATAATTCTTATTATGTAATTTGAAGTTGTATGTTTACCAAACGGTATATTTGTATTTGAAATACAATATTTCAAACTATAAATCAAATTCAAGAATCCAAACACTATCTTACAATTCCATTATTTGGAAATTTCAAACTTTTGGACATGTTGTATTGTGAATATACAATGAGGAGTCTTTAAATTGGTTTGATTTTTCATTGAGTCTTTAAATTGGTTTGATTTTATTCAAGTATAAGAATATGAGAGTGAAAAGTTTCTCAAGTCTTTTGAAAAATTGCAACAATTGAAAGCTTTAGTTATGAAGCAATCCTTGTTCATAGCCAAACTTTTGCGGGTTAAGATATATTCAAAATCCAAGATGTTCAAAAGTTTAAAGTTTTCGAACAATAAGATTATAGAGTTTGAGAATTCTAACTTATGGATCCCAAAAATAGATCGAACAAGATTTAAATTAAATTAATGTTGATTGAATTATGTACGATGAATAGATATAACTTGCTTAAACATCCAAATCATGAGGTAAGTTGACTGAGTTTTTGCTCTTTGCTGGAACGATGTGCCTTCGACACTTGAATTAAACTACAGTGAACATTTTCCATCAAAAAGTCTTCTGCAACATCTTCGAGAATCTCTTTGCCTTTTGTTTTTACAAAGCCTTCTGCCATCCATAAGCAAATGAGCCTTGAGCCTTGAACCAAGTAGTCCTGAAATAATCACCGCAAAATACAACATACAAGGTTTAAGACGGTGAGACAAATTGTGGAAACTAAAACACAACTTTGGCAGCACTTTTATGTTTCTAAATTTGGTTAGAAGGGCATTTGAGAAGTTATTTTTGCTCTAAAACACACTTGTGTTTGACTGACAATCTTTTGAACTGCCACGAAATAAAGTGGTTGAAATAGATTTGCACGTTTTTAATGAAAGTGTTGTAGATTATTGAAATAATTTTCATTAGTGTTGTAGATTATTGAAATAATTTTCATTAGTGTACTGATAATTATCCTACTGCAATTCTTGTTATTTGATAGTGCATACTGCGTAGCAATCCAAAGTTCCACGTTCCATACCACAAAAGTTGCTTTGTATCTCATTTATATGGATATACATTTTCCTTGGCATACAAATTTCAAATTCACAGCCATGAAAATCCTCAAGATTACCATAATAAATGGAGATTCAAAGAATAATGAGAGAAAAATATAGGGAGCTTGCTGTTTTGCAGGTAGAAAGCAATGGTTTGAGGCTGCCGGATTTTGGACCTCCGGTAGTCAATGTCCAATTCAAGCTCCAACCTTGATAAGAGAGGTTGCATGAGGTACTACTATTTTATTGTTCTTGTAATGTGGTGTATTTGGGAGGAGAAATCATGTTTCCATTTGTGTTGTGAAAGTTCAATATAATGGGTCCAATCCAAACACGACTTATTTACGAGTGAGTTGACAAGACTTCCTGACTCGCAACAGATCAGGTTGAGTTCCCCAACATATACACGGTTAAGCTGGTTTCTGTGTCGAATCGTGGGTCATGATCCAGATTGCCAAGGATGTGATTTGAGAAAGAGTACTTTTATATCCATTATCAGTCTTCAAATCTTGTTGTATAGTTATTGTTTTAATTAGTAGTTCAATCATTTTAGTATTGTAAAGCTTGTATAGATGATTAAGCTCTCCAGTGGGACATGTCTATGAAATGTGTTTATCTGAATTATTAATCAACAATGGTTCATGTTATGTTTCAATGATATGGATGGTCCAATACTAGAAGAGAATTGGTTGTATGTTATTTACAAATAATTATCAGTGAACTTGAATTGGTTCATATTCTAAACAGGGTAATGGTTGACAACTTCAAACAAGCTCTTCTAGATAATGATAGGTTTTATATCAAAATCATTTTGATTTATATGATAGCCAATTAGGCAATGACATTTAAACACTTAAAGGTTGCACCATTGCTTGAGAGCAACACCTATACGTTAACCTATGAGACTGCTATGACATCATCACTGACCAATCATATTGCATCGTCAAACTAAGTTTGTAAATACAAGTATCGTCCCATAGTTGGAAGCCTTGTGGAGTCTTGTTCTTGAAAGAAAATCTCCAAGGAGGTCACACTCGTGCCACACGCATTGTGAGGAGATCCCCGTGCACTAAAAAGCTACGTTCTCCGGAAGTTCAAACCTTTGGGCTCAAACACTTGGATAGAACACATCTATGAGGCAACTGATGAGTATATAATGAAATCACATCGACGGGCCACATGACAACACATCGTCAACTCAAATTTGTTAGTACAAGAAGCACCCCATAGTTGGAGCCTCATTTTTGAAAGCATGCCTCCGAGGAGGACAAGCTCGAGCGCCTTAGGAAATCCCCACCCACAAAAATGTTACACAACCTAGGAAATCACACCCTTAGGGCTCAAAGACGATAAGTGCAGCAACGAATGCTCAAAACGATTCGCACCACTACCACAAAAGCCGCTAGAAAGTCACACCTATATGATAGGCTGTCACTCAAACGATACTTCAAATCGTCATTAATCTTACAAAAGTTCGTATTAATTTGTCATCAATGCAATGCTTATTGATGGCAAAGCTAAATGACAACAAAACACCAATGCAATGTAAAGCTAGTGATTTGAACCCAAACGTGCAAGCATTCAAAATTCAATACGCATCATTGAACATTGATTAGATCGGGTAAACCCGTACTCAACCACACATTTTCTATGGAAAATTCGCAACATAAACCAACATAGAAAGTTGCAAAACATTCTGAGCATTGAAAAGCATCAAAAAATGCTAAGGTGAAATGAAAATAATAGCTTCTAATACTTCATAAGAAAACGAAACTATAAGGTTCATACAAAACCCAGCCTGCAACAAAATTTGCACAAGATAGCAATTGTGCAGCAGAACCATATATAATGAAATGGTCAGATATGTTTTAGGAACATCAAATCAAAAACACTAGACATTGAAGTAACCAAAAAGACATTAAACCAGCACTTGCCTCAACATATTTCCCAAAAAAACTCTTCACAGGAGATCCGCAACGTTCGATGGGAGCTCCTCGATGACTACGTTGTAGAACTTCTGGATATCAAACAGCATCCGCTCATCTTCCCGAGTCACAAAGTTGATGGCAACACCTTTTCTTCCAAACCGCCCACTTCGACCAATACGATGAAGGTAGTTTTCAGGTTGAGTCGGCAGATCGTAGTTGATAACAAGTGAGACTTGCTGCACATCAATACCACGAGCCAAGAGATCGGTTGTGATGAGGACACGGGATGATCCGGATCGGAATTCCCGCATGATGATGTCACGGGTGTTTTGGTCCATGTCTCCGTGGGTGGCGGAGACTGTGTGGTCACGGCCTCTCATCTTGTCGGTAAGCCAATCCACCTTGCGACGTGTGTTGACGAAGATGACACTCTGGGTGATGGCTAAGGTTTCGTAGAGATCGCAGAGGGTTTCGAGCTTCCATTCCTCCTTGTCAACGTTGACATAGAACTGCTTGATACCCTCGAGGGTGAGCTCGTCACGCTTAACCAAGATTCTAACGGGCTTGTTCATGAACTTTCTCGTGATCTCGAGAGCCTCAGGTGGCATTGTGGCGGAAAACACCCCAACCTGGACTTTAGCCGGGAGCAGCTGGAAAATATCATAGATCTGACATCCAAAACGTAAATTAGATCGAACTCACAATAAAAAGTCAGAAATAGAAAGCGGCATAAACGCTGTCAAAACTGAAGATCAAATACATACTCTACACACAATAAGGGTAAATGAAAACAAAACTTACATTAGATCAAACTCAAGATAAAGAGTCAGAAATAGAAAATAGTGTGTACGCTCTTAAGACTGAAGATCAAATAGATACACAACACACAACTAACTAGCTACGGAATGATAACAGGGGTATAATTGGAAAGTATGGTGCATTTTCACATTCAAATTGTAAAATGAACAAACAAAGTTGGATATGAGAAATTGACAAACCTGGTCCTTGAAACCTCTTGAAAGCATTTCATCAGCCTCATCCAACACAAACATCCTGATTGAATCGGGGCGAAGCGACTGTCTCCGCAACATGTCATACACACGCCCGGGAGTGCCAACAACAACATGAACTCCGCTTTGTAGGATACGTTGATCCTCACGAACACTTGTACCACCAACACACGCATGAACCTTCACACCAAGGTAATCACCAAGTGCTCGCATGACTTTCTCAATCTGTTGAGCCAACTCTCTAGTGGGTGCCAACACCAAAGCCTGGCACTGGACAAGCCCATAATCAAGCTGAGCCAAAATTCCCGAGCAGAAAGTAGCTGTCTTCCCAGTTCCGGACTGAGCCTGTTGGATCACATCTAGACCTTTGGTAAATGGGACAATTCCCTTTTGCTGGATTGCCGAAGGCTTCTCAAAACCTTACAAACATAAAATGCTTATCAATTATATGTTTTAAATTTCAATCTTCTATTAAAAATATAAAGAGATTAACAGACAAATTAGTGCTTACCGTATGCATAGATACCCCTAAGAAGGTTTTCGGGCAATCCCATTGCATCAAAACTGTCATGAACTTCATCATATGAGGTAAAAAAATCTTGTCCCTCAGTTGAGAGTCTGAATAAACAAATTAATAAAATAAACATTAGTCACATACAAAAACAAACTAAAAGATACATAATATGCAATATCAATGATACAAAAGAAATTCAAGCAAAGTCTGCAGCAAAATAGCAATAAAAATGAGAAGAAAAGGCTTACATTTCAGTCATTCTAGAGTCATACTGACGAGCATCAAATTGAGATCCTTCTGGTGCTGCACCTGCCATAGCTGCAAAGAGATATGATTTAGAGCAATGACCAAGTCCTGGAAGTATCTGATGATAACATGCATATCAATGTTTCATCAGCAAAAACATCACTACAATTTTATCACTACAATTTTCACTCGTGAGAAACTCAAACCAAACAAAAATGCACAAAGCATTACACTTCCAATTACATCAAGACATGTGCTTGGAGTCGTGGACCACACAAAATACTTCAATATCAGAGACTACTATGTCTACTCCCTGAAGATGGCCAAAATCAGACACTTGCAAGTAACAAGCAACTTTCACTGTGCATTCTACTGCTTAAAAAAACACTTTTGAACACAATTCAATGTGAATAAAACAATTTAATCACACACAGACCAGACAGATTAGCAGACTACTCACTAAATCCAAGAAACAGAACAGCTCACATTCCTCAATAACAAACCAATCCATGAGGTTGATTGCTATAGCAATCTTCATAGAACAAGGTAGTGAAATAAGACATTAGAGATAGTTCACTAATAGAAAGAAAGAGAACAACTCAAACATTCCTCAAGAGCAAACCCATATATGAGATTGTTCACAAATCAATCTTAATAGAATAAGGTAGAGGAACAAGACATTAGAACCAGTAAAAAAAAACCTATTTTAAATTCTGTATGGATTCTAGATAATAGCAAGAAACAGACGATTGGTTCAAAACAGCCTATCTCTCAAATCTCATCCAAATTACACCCAAATACAACTCTCCCAGTTCAAAAAATTCACAAACCAGGAGCTTCTTGTAACAAATCCATTAACCTAAACACAACTATAACCAAACCATAAAAATTTTAAGATCCCAAATTTTAGATCAAAACAACACAAATCAGCTGCAACACAGTGATAATACAAAAAACACACAGAAAATAAACAGATCAAACGTTAAAAAAATACCCATTACCATCAAATCAACCCACCACAAAACCCATCAATAAAAATCCCAACTTTACCCAAAAATCGCCAACCCAGAATCGATTAAACCAAAAACCAATGAGCTCCAACGATCCCAACAAATCAACAAGCAAATAAAACCCACTACAGATAAGCACAGACATGTAAATCGAGGAGAGAGTGAGAGAGAGAGAGACGAACCTGAGAGTGATTGAGAGATCGAAAATCAGAGAGCGAAAAAAGAGAGCTTTAGGGTTTCCCAAACTCCTCGGATCTGCGCCGTGGAGTTGAAGGGAGGCTGTTTTGTGTAAAAGAGAGTGTGTTAATATCAGCTCATCTTAGGTTTTGTACACTCAATCCTTTCCTTGTCCCAATCTTTTTAGGTTTCCTTTTTTGCCCCTGCTTTCTTGTTTTTATTACGGTTTGGGTTGTTTGGATGGCTAGAAAATTTTCAGTCCAACAAATCTTGAAGAGAGAGAGAATTGTAATTTGGTTCGGATTAAAACATAGGATTGGATCCTAATCCTATTTTGTGAGTTCTTGTAGCATATAATGAAGCTAAGAACTTTTTATCTTGGTGGGTCGGACTGAACCAATCGAAAGTAAATTGTTGACCTGATCATGTAAGTACGCACAAATTTGAAATATCATTACAGTCTTTTCAGAATGAATTCGAAATTATTGTAATGAACTCTACCCCAAATCCACCTTGTTAGGTTTAATTATATTCGGTCTCCATTGCCATTCTATACATTTATAAATATAAAAAAAAAATTGTTGTGATGCGGCTTATTTTTATAAATATTCGATCGCACACGAAACTCTAATAATTTACTTACGATAACATGACAAAGACAGTTTAACATATTTATCATTTTTCTCCTATAATAATTATAAATAAATGTATTGGGTGGAAGGATTTATTGAAGTGATGTTGAAATTAAATAATTTCATGTTATGTTTTGTATATATTGATTGAGACACATAAAGCATAATGAAGATAATATTGTAACCATATAATTGGGGACAGTTTAGTAACACTACATTTCTATATTGTACATCATCTCAAAATGATTTGATCAACATCACAACATGTTATTAATATATGCTATAGTTGATTATAATTTATTTACGATTTTATAGCATAAGTAAGATTGATAATGTGGATCACGACTTGTGTGAATTTACTCGACTCCACTTACAATTTGATCGAATATAATTTACAAAATCTAAACTCGTAAAAATACAGATTGAGTTTTAAGTACCCAAAACTCTAAATCTAAATTGCTAGCTCTACTGCCTCAACCATTGTATACCTTACACATATGAGATAAAGCTAAAGGTGACTCACAAAGCACTAACAACACAAAATTATATATCATGGAACTTTTGATGTAGACAACATTTTCAATTAGTGACTTAATATTTATATATCATCTTTAACTTCTTGGGAAAGTTTTTTTTTTCTTCATAAAATATTTAAGTGATTTTTTTTTTCTTCTTCATATTATATAAGAATGGAAGGATAATGTTTCATATGGTCCCTAACTTTTATATGATTTAATACCCAATTTATTTTTTGTTAAAATTTTATCTTCAAATATTTCATATTGTCATTAATTGATCTCAAACTATTAGGGATGAGACAATTAGCTCGATCAATGTTTTCTCATTTTATAAACTAAAATGCAACGATAACTTGTCTACAATCATAATTGTTTATGTAGACAAATTGATGCAAGACCGAATTAAATCGAGTTTAAATTGGGCGGTTTGGATTGTGGGCCAAATATTCGAACAAAATATGAGTTTATTATTCAAAGTCTAATCATTTACATGCTACATCACAACATTAGAGATAAACAGTCTCATAGAAGCAAATTGCATCTTCAAAAGTAAAGTCCATAAGCAAAAATGACTAAATGAGTGATACAAAGTTAATAATCCAAATAAGCTAATAGAAAAAAAAAAAACACCAATGTCGTAAAATTAGACTAATGTGACAATTGAGGTCAGACTATGGACCATCCGACCGGTACCTAAAAAAACAAATAAAATCTATTGACACATTAATTAACCAAATACGCATACAAACAACAAAAACAAATAAACGATCAAGATATCAACTCAATCGGGTTCTGGGCAAGGAAATATGAACGAACAAATCAAACACAAGATATACAAGACCATGTTACCATATCGACAATTAACATATCTTCACTTACTATCTCACAAATTAAGTCTACTTCAGCATAACAAGTGGAAAATTATCCAGAAACCTAATTGAATGCACATACAAACAACAAATAACAATAGAAGATACAAAGTCTAAGAATCAAAAACAGGTATTGGGACAAGGAAATATATAGGGACACATTTGACACAATATTGAAAGATCAAAGCCACAAAACTAATCAATTTACATTGAAACCAACTAAAGTAAGCCAACTATATCAAAGCTTATTCAAGAACACACTACCATGTCAACTTTGAGAGTCAAAAACAGGTTTTGGGACAGAGAAATATAAAGGGACACCTTCACACAATATTGAAAGATCAAAGAAAAAAAAAACAATTTTCACTTGCAACAAAGCCCACTAAACTAACTACATTAAAGCATATCCAAGATCACATGGTAATGTCAAGCTCAACTTAGTAACTCACAAATTACATCTATATAAGCATGCTAAGCACATTTTGGCCAACAACACGAAACACTATCTGAACACCTAATCAAATACTCTACAAACAAAACAATAAAATCAAACTTTTAAGAATCGAAAACATGTGTTTCGTGAAACATTCACACAATACTGAAAGATCAAAGAGATAAACCTAATCCATTTACATCAAAGTCTACAGAACTAAACAAACTACATTAAGCTAATTCAACAAAACATCACCATGTCAAAAGAATTACAATAACGCAATATGAAGCTCACATATACTTTGTCACTTAGTAACTCACAACTTACATATTTCTAAGCATACCAAGCACATTTTAGCCAACAACACGAAAAATTTGCCGAACACCTCATCGATTACTCGTACAAACAACATAAATAATCAAAGATACCAACTACACATTTAGATCAAAGAGATAATAGTAACTAACAACTTACATCTTCCTAAGGATATTAAACACATTTTGGCAAACAACACAAGAAACTATCCAAACACTGAATCAAATACCCATACGAACAACAAAAATAATCAAAGATATTAACTTTAAGAACATAAAGGGCCGCATTATGAAAGAGACAACTATTCCGTTTACATCAAAACTCACTAAACTAAACTAACTAGGTTAAAGGATTATTCAAGAACACATTGCCATGTCGACAGATTACAATATGATTATACTGCAAAATTAAGCTCACATATACTTTATCATGCCAATTCAGTCATCAATCCAACAATTTCGACATTCATATCTGCTTCGGTACACAGATTATCAAAACTAAAACCCTAATTCAAATCCGATTAACTGAATCAGAAAAGCTAGGATCAGAAACACACTCATATCGGAACGTATCGCTTCAAAGTCTGCTTCCCGGCAACTCCGACCGCCGCCACCATCCCTCCGAGAGCCCCCGCCACCGCCGCCGATCTCACTCCCTTCGCAGCTCTGTACACAGCTCCGGTAGCCAGACCCGCCGCCATGCTACTCCAAACATCGTCCCTATCGGTCACGCTCACGACGGCGCTCTCCATTCCGGCGTAGATCAACCCGATGATCCCAACCCGATTCCCCCAATTCCTCCCGGAGTGTCCCGACGCGTTGAGGACGCGATTGATGCGGAGCTTTGTGGTGTCGCCGGATTCGATGGAGCGGACGCCGGAGACGATTCCCGGGGCGCCGCCGGCGAGGGAGCCGGCGAGGGAGGCGCAGCCGGTGTAGAAGGTGAGGTTCTCGCCCCACGATCGGCGCCGCCTGGCGGGTT
>JAYMTF010005183.1:0-11969 GCA_036897485.1 Pelargonium nanum | reverse complement strand
AAACAGTGGAATAATCATTTTGATTGGAGTATAAAATTCATTCTAGGTCTATACCAAACATGCTTCATGGAATGATTATTCTAGCTAAAAAAACATTCAGCCTAGAATAGTGATTCCATTGCATTTCATTCCTATGTACCAAACGTAGCCTTACTGTATTAGTTATCTCTCGTATTCATTCAAATTGATGTATGAGTATAATTCTTAAAAAAATGGTATTGAGTACATCTAAATAATTAATTATGTTAATTGAAACACAATTTTTATTTATTTATTTTCTTTCTTTGGCGGGACAATAGACTCTTCTTTTGAAATAAAAAATAAAAAATAATAAATAAAGAGATGGGTTTGCTGGCCTTCGGCCACCCTTCCTTTTGCTGTAGAATTTCTTGCCTTGAAAGCTGAATTTTACTTTTGAAATTAATTAAACTATATTTTTTTTTTAATAAAATGGCGATGGCTTTGATAATACTCCTAATTATTTAATAATAACTTAATTTGCTCATTCTACAAACAAAATAGGGAAGAAGAAAAAAAAAGAATTCGTTTACCCACTTTCGGTATTATTTTGTTTTATTTTATTTCACTATGGATTCCTACCGAAAACATAAATATATGTTATGACACAAAATATAAATAATAAATTTACTAAACAAATCATTCATTGGATATATATTTTCTCTATTTTATTTGTTTTTAATAACAATTCACACTGTGCCAGAAAAGTTAGGAACCCAATTAGCTGAACAATGTTATCTGAGCATTTTACATTACAGATTTCCAAAATACACTCCATTTTTTTCTTCTTAAAAAAATCTCTCCTTGATCCTCAAAATCAACTATAATTTTTCTGAAAAATTTCTGATCACCCTAGTGATTTTGACGCCATTTTCAGCTGAAATTACAGGTAAACATTACAAGTTCTGTAGTTTCAAATCTGACTGTCATAAAAAAATTCCCTTCTTCTCCAGAAGTTATTCTGTGTTCTTAGCACTAAAAGAAGCTTCTTTATCTTTCCAAGTCAAAGCTTTCTTTGCCCTTCAAATTTCATTCCTTTCTGGGTTCTGGGTTTGAAGATTTATATATTTTTTCGGTATAATTTTTTTTTAATTTTATAGTCGGGTGATTTCAGTTTAGAACGGAAATGGTTATTAGTGTGTTGATATGATATGTAGTTGATAGAAAATTTGAGAGGGTTTAAGGGTTTAAGTATGGAAGGAAGAGAAAGTGTGAGTGGAGGAGGTGTTACAGTGGTGGGATCAGATGCTCCGTCGGACTACCATATAGCTCCGAGGACTGAGAACTCGACCTTAACAGCTGGATCAGCGCCGCCAGCTGCGGCGGCGCCAATAGCAGTAGCAGCAGCCTCGACGGTGCCGGAGAAGAAGAAAAGAGGCAGGCCTAGGAAGTACGGACACGACGGGAGCGTCAGGGTTGCTCTGTCACCGAAGCCAATATCTTCGTCAGCGCCACCGCCGGTAATCGACTTCTCTGTGGGGAAGCGTGGAAAAGTGAAGCCGGCGAGCTCTGTGAGCAAGAACAAATATGAGTCGGAGAATTTAGGTAATAGCCCTTTTGAATAGAAACTATTTTAGCTGTTTTCTTGCTTGCTCATCTTATTGGGTATTGGGTGTTTCTTGGATCTGGTTTTGTGCTGACATAAATTGCTATGTATGGATTTGAATTGTTGTGGGGACATTCGAATTCATGTGGGTTTATAGGGGATACTTGTTGGGTAGATGTGGGACCTTTGATTCTATTGAGAGAGCTTGGTGTTTTTGTGGGTGTTCTGAAAAAGATAGTGACTTGGTTGGTATGAGAATGATGGAATCTTGTTGTTATGGCTGTAATTTGGCACTTGTTACCTTTTTGGGAAGCTAGTTCTGCAAGGTGTCATCTTAGATATATACCAGCTGCACCCTGCAACTTGCTGACTCTTTCTCTGCTTCCAATTTGTGTTTAGTGGTTATAAAACTGAAATTACTTAGGTGATTACCTTCTTTGATTACTAGCTCTTGTACCTGCTATGGGACAGTTCTGAATGAGCACCACCAGAGCATATTGCTCTGCCATCTGGTATCCTTACCTCATCAATGCGGTTTGTATAGTTATCCGTTGTTTACAAGAGAAGAGTACTATGTAATTTCAGTTGCTCATGTTCATCATCCCGAGACACTTTGTAGCCTTACCTCTCTAAGGGTAGGATGGCATAAAAGACAACAGTGCCTGTTAGAACATTATTCTTTTAGTTTGTCCTCTTAGCGTAGCGCCCTTCTTAGTTCTGCTAGAAAATGAACTGGGGCCTCCAGTTGCATGTTCCAGTTTCCAAGTTTCTCTTACTATTAATTAAAATGATAAGATGAATGCTTTTTGTAAACGAACTTAATAAGTTACTAAATTTCTCAAAATACTGTTGTTAAGAAAGCTATTGTGGAGTCTGGAGGTTACCTATTATGCTTACTGATATGATTTGTTGTTTTGTAGGTGAATGGGTTGCATGCTCTGTTGGTGCTAATTTTACACCGCATATCATCACTGTGAATTCTGGAGAGGTTAGTTTTGAACGTAACCTGTATTGCTAGACACGTAGAAGATAAATCTTGAGGTGTGGCTCATAAATGTAAGCTGGCAAATATATATAATTTATATCACTATGTTGAGAGTGTAATTGGCATGCCACTTAGG
Source organism: Pelargonium nanum (assembly GCA_036897485.1). Taxonomy (NCBI): domain Eukaryota; kingdom Viridiplantae; phylum Streptophyta; class Magnoliopsida; order Geraniales; family Geraniaceae; genus Pelargonium; species Pelargonium nanum. The sequence continues at coordinate 9,284 of JAYMTF010005183.1, read as the reverse complement.
AGCGGAGAAAGAGAGAACTCATGCTGAGCTTTCCAATTTTACTGCATAATCTGGAGATCTTTCTGTACTGAGGCTTGTTAGATGCCTCAATAGTATAATCTATCAAGAAATTGGAATTAAGGCATTAAATTTAATTCTGTATTTTCTTCTACTTTTGTAATAAGATATGTAAGAACAATTTATTTAACTGGCCAAACAAATTTTGGTCTTATGTAAATACAATTTCTCTCTTTGTTTCTAGTTATTTTAAATTTAGTAACTACCCAAGGCATTTAAATTGGCTTATGCTAAAACCCATTTTTTGTTGATATAGGATGTGACAATGAAGATCATATCATTCTCTCAACAAGGGCCTCGAGCTATCTGCATTCTTTCTGCTAATGGTGTGATCTCAAGTGTAACACTTCGTCAGCCTGATTCTTCTGGAGGCACATTGACATACGAGGTGATGCATTTTAATCTTCCATGAATAAAATGATTACTTCTATTCTCGTTCAGTTGTAATGGGAATTTAAAGTAGGTATGGGTGCTTTTTGTTGCATTAAGTTCTGCCTATGGTCTGAGTTGTAAACGTGGTTGTTTATTTTAAGTGAACTTTGATGTACTTGATTCTGTTTGTTCTGAAAAGAAGGAAAAGAGAAGAAAAAGTAGTCAATTAGGGTCCAGGAAGTAGCTGAAAGTAGTTGTTGCCTTGTTAACTGAAGATGGCTACTCCCGAACAGGAGTATAAATGCATTTGTGACCAAGCCTTGTTGGGCCAAGCGGTTTAGGCACATTGAAATATATGTTTTTATTACAGTGATTAAAGTTGCATTTCTAAGACCCCACTTTACGTTGAGGATTTCTATCAAAGATGTCAAGATTGTTGTTTCTGGTCTTCTGTTGTCTGTTTGTTATAATGCCATCATTGGATCCGCCATGACTGATATATAGCTTGAGTGTCATATCTCATATACTATATCCTTAGAGTCAACTTCCTGGTCGTCTTCAAACATACCATATGTTCACTTATAATATACCTTTTGTAGAGGAGTCTCTGTAATGAAGATAGAAACCTATTACTGATTAGATTCAACAACCTAGATATTAATACTAGCATATCTCCCGTCGTTTCTCATTGTTATTCTTGCAGGGTCGTTTTGAGATACTGTCCCTGTCTGGATCATTCATGCCTAGTGATAGTGGTGGAACAAGGAGCAGATCTGGTGGGATGAGCGTTTCATTAGCAAGTCCAGATGGACGAGTTGTAGGTGGTGGAGTTGCCGGTTTATTAGTAGCTGCAAGTCCTGTACAGGTTTTAGTTCTTCACTTCTTTTTATTTTTTACTCAACCAAGAAGATGCATACAATCTGCTTGAAGGAATCTTATTAGGGCCTTCGGAAGTTGTGATTATTATTCCGGATTGGTTCTGTCGAAGACTCGAACCTTAAGATTCAGAGTCTAATTGTTTTTATTTTTTCTTCTATCATGTTGTTGTCGATCAGGTTGTAGTGGGAAGTTTTCTGACAGGGAATCAACACGAGCAGAAGACCAAGAAACAGAAACACGAATCCCTTTCTACGTTTACTACAACAACTACTACTACCACTACTATAGCAGCTATTCCTATTTCAAGTGCAGATCCAAGAACAAATCTTTCTTCCACCTTGTCGTTCCGGGGAGATAACTGGTCATCGGATCTAAGAAATAAGCCAACTGACATTAATGTAACTTTGCAAGGAGGCACCTGATTGCGCCATGCATACATACATACATACACACACACGAGGTTCTCACTGACCACATTGCCTACCAAACTTCTTAAAATTTTGGATCTCATGGCCCCTTGTTTGTTTTGGCTGTAATGTAAACTTATTGATGTTGTTTTTGGATCTCATGCCCTTTTATGGGAGCTGTTGTTTATTTAATGAGTTAGCTGATCATTTAGGCCTTGATTTGTTTTCATTTGTGTTGTGTGGAAACTTTTGAAGTAATGCTCACACCTGTAATTGTAGCTACATTTCTTCCAAATATGTCTCCTACTTTCTCTTCTTCTCTTAAGATCTTCATCTTTATGTATTGACCATCTTTAGTTAACTGGAACCTTACGTTTGAAACTGCAATAGAAACAAATACCCAGATATAAGAACAGGTTAGGAAGTATATCAATACTCTATTAAGAACCTACTAGTAAGAAAACAAAACAATTATCTTAAATGGTACTCCATCTGTCCCAAAAGAGTATTCAATTTCTCTATAAAAATTCGGTCCGATGTTGTATCAAAATATACAAATCCTCAAGTAAGAAAAAATTATGATGACCTTAGGTACTAAGGATCAAACAAACCACTTGTCATTCTTGAAATTCTTTTATGATGTATAAACAATAAAATATGAAATGGTTCTAAAGTGAGTCTGTTCAGTATAATGACTCACCAAACGAACATTATCAAGTAATATCATATATTTACAACAACAACTTATCATCTATCTAACAATGTTCTAATTTTTTTCATGTCATCATTGACTTATAACATGATGACGCTTAATTATCCAACGTGAGAGCAAGTGAATTAGTATAATAAAAGAAATTGCTTAAATGTAATTGATGGAGAATAATAAGGAGCAAATTCATTGAACCGAACATGAATCGGTCCAATTAAATCAAATTTGTTTGAACTGTGGATTAAATTTGACAAATTGTTGACCGGATTGCATGAACCATGGGTCGGATAGATTGTTCCACATAAAAATTTAAGTTGACCTGTGCCAAATTGCGTAGAAACAGCCAAAATATATTGTTTGAGTTGTGCAAGCCGTGCATATGGCCTTGTGGATGCGACACGGGCCACACGGCCGTGTCCTGTGCACTTGTTGACGATAATCTGACAACCAAATTTGTGTCTTTTTAGCTTTGTCTTCTAATTTCTTGACCGAACTCGATTATGTTGATAATATTATATAGTTTTGAGTGCCCAATTTATTTTGTATCATCAGTCACCTGACTTTTTTTTTTTTTTTGAAATCCATCAGTCACTTGACTCAGTTGTAATAGTTAGGAGCTGTTTAGATTTCCATACTCTAAAATGTTTAAAAACTATCATGCAAGCCTCTGAATATTTCTTCAATGTATCAGCAAAAATCAAACATGTAGTGGGACGTGACAAATCCATCTATACTCTTTCTTTGTTTCCTTTGCCTGAAAAACTTCTAATGGAAAATTCTGAACAAAAAAACTATGGGTACAAGTACAACTATGTGCTAGTTGCTTGATAAGGTATAAAACATGTTACAAATAGTTGAACAAAAAAAGGTAGTATATGCATTTTCTCATGAAATCAATATGTAGGGAAATAACAAATTAAACTATTGTGATCAATACAAGTCAACTTCAGTTTCCAAGCAATTAAAACTTCATAAACTCCATTAATTAAGTGTTAAACCTATAACTGAAAAGGCAAGTACAAAAGCTAGAGATACTGTTCTCTAACTAATTATCATGGAATTCCCAGTAACATATTGCAATTAAAAGGCAAAAGAATGAAGACACCTACTAGATGCCTCAAGCTACAATGAGATTTCAAATAAGCATTCTACACCCAGAACTCCTTTCAATTCAATTTGTAAATATGGCGTATAACAAGGAGGTTAAGTGGCAACCAAATTCTTCAGGAAACACACCATAGAGCATCTGCAGTTATCCATTCATTCATGATCCTCCAGTGCAACCAAAATCATCCTACAACAGTACACAAAAGAGTAAGAACAATCTTAACTCAGTGGGTTCCAGAATTTAAATAAATAATTGAACCAATTTCATGTCGCATAACCCTGAGCACAGTACCAAAATATGGAGAGGAAGAGGAGAAAAATGAGGTAGCCAAGTTTGAAAAGGCGCCGTTTCTTTTCTCCATTGAGCAAATTAAATATCTCTGTTACGTCTACCAGGTGCTCTCTTCGGTTGTACCTGATCACAAGTAACAAGGCGCTAAATAACTTCCAAGTTTAAGATATTCTAATTCCATTAGAGTTAGATGCATCAACTATCAAGAAAGATCACAAGTCAGAAACTGGGTATCCCATGTTAGGGCCATGAGCCAGATAACCTATTTCCACAACTGTTTATGTAGTGCTAGTATAGTCAAATTTATCACAATATCCCACAACTGTAAGGCCATTGCCTTGTGACCTTGAAGTCAGATGTTCGAGTATGCGAAACAGCCTCTCTGCAAATAAAAGGCTATAAATACTTCCATAAATGACCCTCCCCAAACCTCATAATGGTAGAAGCCTCGCTTACTAGACCACCCTTCATCCATCCAACTAAATACGAAAGATCATTCATATCATTTGAAACCACATAGAACTAGTTAAATTACACTACGCATGTCTACATAATCAGGATTCAGGACATAAGAGCCAGAAATCAATTGAAACTATTTCAATTGTGAAACAATGAGAAATTGGCTGTCCTCTTTATAGAGAGAATTTCTTTCGTAATTCACTTGACAGATATTAAGACATCAAAACTCCCTTAGTATTAGATGGCTGGAAGCCTGGAATTAGGTAGAAGAAAAAATTAATTACTACTGATCTCTGTAACCAATAAAGAAAACTTACAGATTCACATTGTAATAGAGGTATGGAACACACATCAGGGACATAATCCAATGCCCTGTCACAAGATAGAAGCAGCACAAGACTCCTTGCGTGATAAACTCTGGCAAAACTACTCTGTTGATTCGTGATGCAGAGTCATAAGGGTTGATATAATCGAACTCTAGATCTGCCAAGCACATAAGCTGCAACCAATGTTGGCATAATAAATTCATTGATATTCCCAAAAGTAGTATAGTATGACATAGAGGGTTAGCTCAACTAATAATTCCATTCAAATTCAATTCCAATACAATTTATATGTGTGTGTATTCTATATTCTTGTTGATTATAATTTGTAAGATCAGTTCTACTTCTAGATGCTTTGAGTAACTAAGCATTTGATATTAATTTTTATGGAATTATCTAGCTCTTAGTAAGATATGCTTCGGGGTCAAAACACTAAAAAGGCCAGCAACAAGTGAGATACAATAGATGGGCTTATTAATGTCAAAGAATCCAAAATCAAAGCTCTCTGAAGTTTGCGAAAGTACAAAGCTTTGGAAACCAATTGTATTCATTCAGCACAGAAAATTTCAGCAAGCCTCTACTGTAATTGAGAATTGTAGTAATTTTTAAATGTATGTCCTACTTAACATTTGTGAGTAGCCAAATCCTTGTTCTCTTCAAAAGAATAATTAACTACACAGAAAACATATATATTCTATCAGGAGTACAATTCCAAAGATGATGTTGGCTCAATCAAAACCCAAAATTTCCCATACTTGCATCAAATTCCAAATACACAAAGCCTGAATTGACCTTTAAACAGTGCATTAGAAATCTGGAGATAGGAAAAGATAGTTAGGGTTTAGGGGATTAACCTGGTAAACAACGATGACGAGAAGGGCTATGAGGACAAAGAAGGAGACGAGCCACACAAATAGATCCCCCATGATCCTCCTCCTCCCTCTGTCTCTCTCGCTCTCTCTCTCTCAGCTTCCTTTGATTTCGGTCTGAGTTTAACGAGTCAATTACTCAGCGCAATATAGCGGATAAGGAGGAGAGGAATTGATGAGAGATGCGCCTGGGGGCGTAGTGCACACGGCTTGCTCTTGGCTTTTACTAGACACAAGTAAAGGATCGGTGCTCGGAGCTCAGGCAGGGATGGTCGTCAACGCGGTTCCGGAGCTCCCCTGGCTTAAAAGCAAAGTCCATTTATTTCCGTTGTTCGCCAATTATAATATAGAAAAAGGAATATGCATAGTGATGAGATGAGACTATTAGAATTTCACTCGTACTCGTTTTAATGAGTTTGTGGGAGTCACAATCTCATTCGGCTTATTCTAAACCAAATAACTATAAGTTTATTATCTCTTATTATAACAATAATAATAATAATGACAACAACAACACACAAAAATTATCAATATATCCATTTTCGGCACGGAACAATTTCAAGAAAAGAATATCTTACTTATTATCATATTTTATGTAAGATAACAATTGTTGTTGCACGAACGTCGGAATCAAATGTCCTACAGATTAAGAGTTCTACATGTTCAGTTGACTGAATCACACTTCAATAAGAACAAAGTAATCTTCATCTATACCTCACGAGGAAAACTTTTGAGTTATGTTGGCGGTGGTTGGCCGGTTGCTAGGGGTAGCGATAGGTGATGTGTCAGAGGAGGTTGTAGGGTGTGCATTGACTGTTGCGAGGCTAGGTTGGTTGAAGCTCGTGCTTGCCATGCAGCAATAAAATGGGCTTTGAGTAGGAAATGAGATTGAGTTGTTTTCGAGCTTGATACTCAGGAGGTGATATCGAGTATTGTGTCGCATAGCGAAGACTGAGTCATTTTAGCCTCCTTATTAATGATTGTGTGTCTATTATGGTTTTATTTTCTAATTCTATTTGTCAATTCGTTAAGAGATCTGCGAATGAGGGTGGCTCATGCATTAGCTAACGTACTACTCTTTTTGTTTGTCATGTCCGGGTTCTTGGGATGGAAATACACTCCCTCGAGTTGTTTACGATGCTTTGTTACATGACTCTTTGAATTAATTCATAGTAATATCTTTCTCTTAGAAAAATATATTCATGTACATACCGCCTTACAACTATGGGTGTTCATGGTCGAGGTACCTGTTTGTTTATAAAAATAGACAACTCAATCCGAATTAGAGTTTTGCAACTCAAGAACCACTACTAGTAATGCATTTTTTTTAAAGGAAGTAATGTATTTTTGAATGAGAAGTATTTTGTGATTGTAATTAGCCACTTAAGTTGGTAATTAAGTACTTAATAATAAGCACTTGTTGCACTATCAATCTATCATGGCAATAAATATTTACAAATTATTGGTAACAAGGATACCAGAAAAGAGTGCCCAAGTCAAATGATGAACCCTAGAGCAAGAAATTCATTAATTTAGTGAGAAGAAACAAGGACAAGGAGTAGTTGGCTCTCTTGTTCGTCTCCAGGGAGCAACAAGACGAAGGCTTGTAGCACAAAAAGAAGTTCCTTGATCCCAAATTTATCAACTTTTCCTCTCTCCTCAAACCTACATAAACATCATAACAAATTAAGAAGCCGCCACGTCATTTTATTCACACACACAAAAAAAGTGGTTCAATTAATTTGCAAAAAAATTAAAATACACTTACTCTCAAAACAGAACTGGGAGTAGTGAAGCTGGAAGCTGCCGGGATCACTGTGGTTCAACAAGGGCCTCCTCTTCTCCCTCGAATATATCTCCAGCGCCGCCTTTATCAAATCTCCGACAGTACTGTCCGGAGCCGCCACCACCTGCACGGGCCCCACACTCCTCTCTATCGTCACCTTCAGCAAAAGTTTAGTCAGCCTCAAAGAGCTGCCCTCAGGAACCATCAGCTCCGAGTTTCGACGAGACTTTAACGTCTGTAACGTGGTGGCAGCTTTGTCAGAGTTGGCCTGAATTCTGTCCCAGCGGTTAAGCCGGCGGTGGAGATGTGATCGAGCAAGGAAGAGTTTGATTTGGCATGAAAATGGTGGGTTTTATGAAGAATGGAGTAGTTGTACGTGGAGGTTATTAAAATAGTGTGAATTTTTTGGATTTGGTTACTTGAATTTCGTGATGGAGATGGCCAGGTAGCGCACGAAGTTTCTACGAAACTGATACAAAAATTGTCCTTTATATATATTTCGATTTACTTTTGCCTTGTACAGAGTATGCTACTACTGTATATATAGATTATGTTATTTATATACTATGTGATGTTGTATATATAAGTCCCGTGAAAATGTTTTGATCCTATATATATGTAACAATAATCAAGAGGATAAGCATTGAGCTCAAAGTGAATCATAACAAATGAACCTTTCCTTCGATGCTTGGTTTGTCACCCATTTTATTAGCAGATGGTTAATAAAAAAGATGATGGACTAGAGTGGGAAATATGGGTCATAATTATGATTGGCTATTCAACAACAACGTGATTAAGTGTACTCCTGTTTGTATTCACTATCTTTACTCATTTAGTTAATTGTATTGTGTATGCGTCAAATATGTTTAACCTTGTTTCAAAAAAAAAATGTTTAACCTAAGTAACTTATTTAATTATACATATATATTAATGAGTTACTCATTTAAAGTCGGATAAGATTATAATCATTTTCATATTATCATGTCGTGTCATTGTAAACCTATTTATAAATCAATTGTGTTCATATAATAAAACTCAACGCATGCATTAACTTTGAGCATGTGATTTTAAAAGAAAAGAGCAATGATGAAATTATGAGTGGTAGGGGCATGCATGGTTCATGATGGCGACAATCATATGGTGATGGTCACCACCAATACACCATGCATGTCCAAGTCCTGTTCTACGTGTACGTCCCACCACCATACCGTCTCTTTTCGTTTTATAATTTGTTTCATATCCATGTTTCTCACTTCTCTAATTTTCTTAACTCTCTCCTTCTTCTTTTTTCCGTCAATGTATTGGTGCATACAAGATTTTTCATAAGCTATCGTACTTTCTCAATTTCTTTCTGAAGGGATGCAAAAATGTTTTTTTATTATTTATAATTATTACTATTAAAAAAGGATGAAAAATGTTTTCCTTTTTATAATTATTATTAAAAAAGGATACAAAAATGTTGGAATAACTTCTAATAACCAATTAACTCTGTTGGGATTCAACCCCCATATACTTTGAGCGACAATCTTTTAGTCAATGGATCAGTTATCATCAATTATATACATATATGCTCGATCGACACAATTTTTCAACATTTTCTTTTATTGATAAATACTTCAAAAAGAAGAAGAATACTTATCATTCTTAGAGATGAAAACAGTCGTGGAGTTATCACAATAAATTCTTAATGACCTAGCAATACTATCGACTATGGTAAGACGTGACACAAAATTCTGCAACCACGATAATTGAACAAATATATCAAAACACGCTACAAATTTCGCCTCCCTTTTGAAAGTAGCTATGATAGACTATTTTTCACTCCTCTAAGAAACTACTCCTCATGCTAACAAAAATATGTACCAAATGTATATATTTCTTGAATTCACGCATCATGTATAGTCTGCATTTGTACAATCTACCAACTTTAAGTGATTTGATATTCTGTATGTGAGCATATTTAGGCCTTGTTTGGTAAGTCTACATTGCCTCTACTTGGATTGTCTATAGACTTTTTTTCCAGA
>JAYMTF010005182.1:0-11969 GCA_036897485.1 Pelargonium nanum | reverse complement strand
CATGGGAACATTGCTATGTGAAACAATTTTGAACTAAGCTTATTTGGTGGTGGTTTGGACATTTTTTATTGGATCCAACTATTTCTAGCAATTTGGTTTCTTTCATTGCAGTGTTGTATAAAACTATTTATAGATAAATGTGTTTGGTAAAATGATAAATAAGGTCTTTTACATGTGAGTTTTTTGGTTTTTTTTTTTTAGTTTTTTGGTTTTTACTCACAAAGTAATATGAGATATTTGTGTCTGGGGAGCATAAAGAGACAACCAAACAGATTACAATTGAAAGTTATGAGAGCCACTCAATTTTTGTGATTAAAATGGACCACAAAAACCATATATAAATTTATAATTTAACTTTGAATTTTTATATTTTGGAAAATACCATTAATTAATTCTTTTCAAAAAAGACAAATATCAATAATTAGGGTTGTTCATCGGTTATTATCTAATGAATTATGGGTGGAATAAAGACCGATCTAAACTAGTATCACGTCTTGGTCTAGACGGATTGGTAGTAGGTGAATAGAACGGACCGAACGAATTTGAACATTTTTTCAAAATCATTTTCTTAACGACAAAATCAATTTTTATATTTAAGAAATAAAAAAAACAAAAATGATGTTAACTAGAAAGAAATATGTAATTAAAGAAAGATATGGTTACTTAATTTGTTTTATCAAAAAAAGATATGGATCCATTACTGTGGTTAAATCAAAAGTAGTAAAAAAGTTGAAATTGTATATTTATAATAAGGGTAATCACACAAATAATTCATGTGATTTTATCCACAAATATATAACTATTTAATTTAAAAATCTACAACATGTATTTGTTTCACAACAAATTAATTATCTTAAACTATAAAATTCAAATTTTGTTCTTCCTTATGAATCACAAAACTTGCATATGACTTTGTCTGTTGATATGAATGTGTTAAATTTTGATAATATTTAATACTCTAAATGATAATTCTCACACTTCAAGACTATGATCACATATTGTGAATTTTGTTGTTCAAATGAGCACTCATATCTTTCATTATATGAAACTCATATCTTTTATATTTATTCAATATGGGACACTTTTAGTCACCACTTCAACATATTTTTTTATACAAGTAAAATATTTGCACCCACAAATTGAGTTAGAAAGTGGATTTAAAGTAATATTACATCAAAGAATCTTTTATTAATATACGATCAAATAAATTTGAGCACTTAAATTAGACGTCGCAACAGTTTGCATTAAAAATACATACAGCATCCCACAATTTGTCTCTTTAAATAAATTACTCGAAACGAGTTAATCAAAATAAAGGTATAACCTTATCACATAAAGTTTCATACAACCAACCATAAAACTCACTCATTGATTGGTACCTATCAAACATAATGACATAAGAGTGTAATGTAATCTACCAGCAGACCTAAGAATTTATATCAATAATGAAGACTGTTCCAAAGTCTTACGAGTCGAGCAGCTACTACGCTTTATCTTCTACTAGTTGTCTCAAGTCGAGCAACTAGTATGTTTTATCTTACGTTGTCAAGTCTTGATCAGTTTGAACATTTTAGTGGCGGTACTTGTAAATATTATTGATGTCATAAAATGTGATTATGGTATATATGAGAAAAAATATATTAAAGACGGTACACTATATCTGATTTTGACTATGAACGTAAAATTTATTCGCTAGAAAGAGGTAGAAGAAGTTAGAAGAAAGAGAGAGAAGAGGGTAGATATTCCGAGTCGCGTTTGATAAATATTGCGAAACAATGTTAGAAATGTTAAGACATAAGAGTAGTTAAGATATTTTGACTAAGTGTTGCACAGTCCAACGTGAACACAACATGTTTAACACAATAATTAAATGGATCGTGTTGACACGACATTACATAATTGACACGAACACGATCGAACATTTTGGGCGTTAGAATCAACACCTTTAACACGATACCATCGTTTCCTTAAGTGTGTGTGTGTTGGACGTGTTGTGCGTGCGTATGTGCGAGTCACAACACGCCTAATTAATTGTGTGTATGTGTTTTGAAAGCACAACATGAACACAATACGATTACTATATGTATAGCGCAACAAGACACAATTATAAAATGTGTAAAATCAAACACAATAATTTTGTTTAACAGGTGTACACAAATTTTCAGCTTTAAAAACATCACTTGTGTTGTGTAAATGGCAACATCTCATTGTTGTTGCCTTGTTAGGTAGAACTTATGGTACGTAGGTTAGTGGTGAAAACTAATATGAAGGTACTACTGTCCCTAGTCATTGGGTATGCAAAATGTGAGGATATTTATTAATTTTAGACAAAATTTATTTCTCACTCTCTCTATCTTATGCACAAAAATAAATCTACAGCATTAAATAATAAATACATAGCATTTAATTCTTGGGAAAAGTATTGTGTATTTTTATATGTATTTGACATTATAAATGAAAATATTTATTGACTATATATATAGACTGTGTGAAAAATGTTTGTGTTAGAGCCCCACTCAACACACCCATGAGGAGAGTGATGAGCTTTAGCTGCGACTTACTCTCGAATGCGGATTAGTCTGAGTGTGGTAAAACAGCTTAAAGGTGTCAACACAAATTTGCAGGCCCGCTCAGGAACGTCATGGTTTAGACCCAAAGGAAGAAAAATGCTAAATGTACAAATTTTTGTACAAAATGACGTGGCAATCTACGCGGCAGATACTTTTTATGTATTAGACATATTGCACACGTGGCGCGTTGTGATTCGGCCAAGTCACCAATATGATTTTTGATATGTCATGTTTCATTTATTGACACATCATTTTGTACAATTATTTTTGTACAAAATTTTGTACATATAGCATTGCTAAAAAATTATTTAGGGCTAGAAATGAATTTTTTATTTATTATTGTAATACATTCATTACAAATGTTGATAAATTTTTTATATCTTTGTTAAAGAGCTCTTTTTATTTGTTTTGTTTGTAAGATCTGATGAATTATAATAAGTTTTCACTAGTTATTAGTGTATAACTCATCAATATTCGAATGCAAACAATTGTAAATATTCTTTATCTCTTTAAATCGATAAATATAAACAACTATATTACAAAATTAAAACTTTTCCATTTTATACGCTAAACATTTTCATTAGTTATACTAAATACATGAAAAATTATATGCAAATAAAATACATGTGCGAATCTTCCTCTTAATTCTTATCCATTTTCAATAATGAGTGGCCTCCTTTTTTTTAATGCAATTGCCTCCTCCTTTAATTGAACTAAAAATCACAGTAAGATGTCTAATTTAGTCTATGCTTTGCTTTTCTTAGGTTCGAGGTTGTTTGGTTTAATTTGCTTTGCTTATTTTAGGTTAGAGTTTGTTAGGGTTATTTTTTGTTTAGATATAAATTATCTGTTAGTTTGGTTTGGACTACCGCTGAGGACGGGGTTTCATGTCCGCTCTCCTTCTTATGGATTCGGTGAATTAATGAAAGGAATAATATTCATTATAAAAAAAATCACAGTAAGATGTAATATCTCCATTTTTTAAAAAAGAAATTGCCTTTTTAATTTATTTGTCTATAATCTAAAGATAAGTTATTTAAAAATCTTTATATTTGCTAAAACAAGACCACATGAAGCCATAAGAAAGATAAATATTATTCTAAATAACTCATTCTTAATTTTTTTTAAAGTAATGGACAAATATATATTTTTGGTAAGAGAGATTATCACATAATAAAGAACAATATTGTCTAATATATAAAGTTTGCCATCATGGAAGGGTAAGATAAACTGCAAATCAACCGACTCAATTTTGTTTAATGCAAGATCTACAACATACTCAATTCGATCGACACGTTTTGTTATGTGTCGATCACGGTTGAATACAGGTAAGACACATTTATGAACACAAAATACGAACACGACACTTTTACCATATTATCTAAATGAGTTGTGTTGACACGACACAACACATAGAAACTACACGTTTGACACCATATAATCCTACACTTTTAGCACGACACGACTCAACATGTCTTACATGTTATCAAGAATTATTCTCTCAAGTGTGTGTGGGTTGGACACTGTTGAAGTGGTAATATATCGCACATTAGATAAATATAAAGTTAAGTGGCTACATATAATGGTGCAAGTGAAACTCTACTAACAAGGTTGACCTTTTAGTATGGGAAACCCAAACCATTATATTGTAACCCATTATTGAAATTTAACATGGTATCAGAGCTGGTTTCGATCCAGCCCTGGGTCCGTTTATGTTGTCAAGAAAAATGTCTACACGTGAGGGGGAGTGTCCCATATCGGATAAATATAAAGTTAAGTGGCTACATATAATGGTGTTGACCTTTTAGTTTAGGAAGCTCAAACTTGTAACCTATTATCAATTAACTACATTTATATGTTTTAAAAGTGTGACACCAACACGACAAAATTATAACATGTGTAAATTCAAACGCAATAACTTATTGTTGAGTGTCGACGTGTTGTATTCCAACACGAATTGTGAGCAATAATAACAAATGTACATAAATGGCTCACTCTCATTGTTGGTGGGAAGAATTTATGGTAGGTTGGTGGTGATATTAATGTATTTTCGGTCAAATTATTTTTGTACCACTTTCTACAGCACAAAAATCAGTCTGCAACATTAAAAAGAATTAAATGCCTCCTCCTTTAAACCATTTTTGATCACTTAGACCCACTTTTTATTTTATTTTTTTGTCTTGGAGTAAATCAATTTTTTTTAGTTTGTTTAGCAACACTAGTTTAAAATCGAAAAGAGCTGGATATAACTGTAAGTAGTTGACAAAAAAAACATATGATAAAATATAGTATAATTGTGTACGTATTTTTATATTTCTTACTAATAAACAGTTTCACATAAATCGAAACATATGACAAAATCAGGTCAATTTTTTGTGCCATATTTCATAAACAGGGCCAATTAAATTTACGAACAAGTCGATCAAACTTAAAAATATTATACATTTTAGCCTTGAGCGAAAATCAAACCTTCACATAATTAATTTAAGTCATTCATACGCATCATAAACATTATTTTTACTATGACAAAATAGCAAATACTGATAAAAAGTATACAAAAAATGAAGCTACTTTTTTATTTATCATAAAAACGAAGCTATAGTAACTACTAACTAACACTTCTTTTATTATTTATCATAAAAATGAAAGCTATAGTTACTACTTGAACTCGATTGTTTAAACGTTTCAGTTGTGTCATATGATATTCAACCCTAATAATAATCATATCGGATCCAAGTTAACCTATTTAATATAACATTGAACTTTCAACACGACACGAATTGTCACTCCTAGAAATGAGTTAAAAATTACACAATACAACCCAACACAAGTTATATTCAACTATTTTAGTTTATGTAGATCATTTTCTCCTCAATGCAATATATAAACGACAGTTTTATTATTACATAAATTACACGACCTGTTTGTAGTCCATTTAATTAAATTAAATGGGTTAAGTCGGGTCCAACGGATTTGACACGAACACTGCCATCAAAAAAGGGTAGGACAAACCACAATCAACCAACGCATTTTCTATGTAAAATCTGCAACCACCCCGCCAAAGTTGTAATAACTGAACTCGAAATATGATTTGTCAGCTCTATCCACAAGTTGTTCATCACAATATTACATCCATCACACTTTGCCAAACTTTTCATAAAAAATAAAAAGTAAAAAAATAATCCAAGAACAGCAAGACCGACAAAAGTTTCATTTCAACAACAAAAAAGAAAACTAATTCAACATTCAATTATAGTATGTGTGTATCTACAAGCAAAAATGACTAAAATTGCAATGCATAATCAGAAAAGTCTGTACAGTTTTGATGGATACGAGAAGCACCCATGTCCTAGAAGCAAAAGAAAAAATGATAGTATCAACTCTCGAGCATGTATACGTGGGCTAATGTACGTAAAATACCTATTGATAAATAGACTGGTTATATCGAAGAAAATGTTCTTCAAGTTCACCTCTTCCCGCTGCCATTGTTCTGTCATATCCTCAATGCATCCGATTTGCAGATGGGACATACATTTTTCTCGAGCAGCCACTTCTTTAAGCAAGCTGCATGGTATTCATGTCCGCAACCAAGCTTCCCAATCTTTTCTTGGTCGATATAATCGAACTATAACCATAGTGCCAAATATCGTATATTAGCAAGTCATGAATTCTTGGTGGAGATGATTAGAGGAATTTAAATAATTTTAGCATTCGCAATACGAAAAAGAAAACTATTATCACAAGTAACTACCTGGCATATGATGCAAGAATCAGATTCCTGATCTGGGGACGTTGCGGCCTCTTCTAGATTGATAGAAGTATCCAATGAAACATAAGTTCTTGTTTTCATTTGTTCTATTATGGCTTCCTCGGACAATCCGCTCTTCACATTGCCAATCCGTTCCCCCAATTCAAGAAGTTCCTGCAGTTGAATCAGAAAAATATATTTTTTTTAAATATTCCGGAAAAATACGTGAATTTATAACATCGCTTATCTTGTAACTGGCCAAAGCGAATCAAGAGGAGACTCGACACTTTCTGTATCTATAAAGTCAAATGTTCCGTGTAAAGAAAACACGAATAAACAGATTTTATCTGCATACCTCATAGGACATGTCTTCTGTATCCAAGCGCATGTCTATGTTATGATCCACGGAATTTTGGGCTTCGTCGGAAATTGGAATTCTTAGTCTGGTAATTTGCTAAAGACATCAACAAAATTTTTTTATATTAAATATATGGAAGTGGGTGATTAGAAAAAATAAAATAATGAAAGATAAGGAAGATAGTTTATGCAAATAGAGAAAGAGGCTTACATCAGGTGGAATAGATCTCAATCGAAGGAGAAACATGCGTCTCAGAGCTGGCGAAAGTCTTACGCCAGATGAGGGAATATGCACGGAATTCATAGAGCCTACCTCCGAATCATCTTGGGATGGGTTCGCCGTATTCCGAAGGCTAGTTAGGGGAGCAGGCTCAGGACTCCAAGGGCCTACTTCCAAACCATCTTGGGATGGATCCGTTGTGTTGTGCAGGCTAGTTGGCTCGGTATTCCTAGGGCCTTCCTCCAAAACATCTTGGGATGGGTCCATCGTGTTGTGCAGGCTAGTTGGGGGAATAGGCTCGAGATTCATAGGGCCTGCCTCCAAACCATCTTGGGATGCATCCGTCGTGTTGTGCAAGCTAGTTGGGGGAACATGCTCGAGATTTATAGGGCCTACCTCCAAACCATCTTGGGATGCGTCCATCGTGTTGTGCATGCTAGTTGGGGGAATAGGCTCAGGATTCATAGGGCCTACCTCCAAACCATCTTGGGAAGGGTTCATTGTGTTAGGCAGGCTAGTTGGGGGGACAAGCTCAGGATTCCTAGAGACTATCTCCGAACAATCTTGGGATGGATTCGTAGAGTTGGGCGAAGCATTATTTGTTGCAACTCTATGTGAAGTTTCCGGTACCTGAGGATGGAGATTAACATTACGGTCCCTTGGCTCTTGAAAAGGCAAAGGATAGTGGATATTGTTGTTCAGGTGAGTCGGAGGAGGATGCGGGAAACTTGAGGAACTTCTTGTAGAAGAAATCTGAAAATAGCCCGGGACAGCCATGTTCCTGTTCTCAACATAACCTCCATTGACATTCCTTCCTGTAAAAGTATGAGAAAAAGAGACATCTGGTTAGCAATTCAGTGGCAAAATATTTTCAATAGCTCCACCTGTTATGATGAACATATTTCCAGGATCGGAGCTCCAAATGCTTCATATAGATGGAAGAAAAAAATAGGGCTGACAATTTGGGTCGTGTCCTGTGACTCGATATGAACACAATCCAAATATAAGCATATAATTGTGTTCAGCAATCATTTTAGTGTCGACTAACCCAACCTGTTAGGTAACTGAGTCGTGTTCGTGTCAAACCCGTTTGACCTACCTAACATGTTTAATTAAACGGGACATAAATCAGTCATGTAACCCATTTAATAACACACCCATTAATGAATAAAATTCTAATTTTGTAAACATATCATGTTAAAAATGACACATAATTAAACAGGTCAAAGCTGTTGGGCCGTTTCGAGTTAATCCGAACCCATTTATTTAAATGTTTTGATTCATGTCATGTGATTTTTAACCTAAATACCTAATTATTTAAACGGGATGAGTTTGTCTAGTAGTGTAACTAAACTCGTTCATAAATGGTTGGAGTTTGTGTCGTGTAACTCAACCCATTTACTAATCAGGTCGTGTTCAGGTTGACTCATTTAACATAGTACTAAACTTCCAACACGACTCACAAATACGAATTGCCACCTCTAAGAAAAGGATATTTGACAAAAACTTATCAATGGAAAAAAAACTTCCATCTGATATACACCTAGAACTATAACAAAGTGGTGAAAGGTGAATGAAATGAAGAAATTACCATGCATATAGGGTATAGCAGGCGATTGAGGCAAGCTTGAAGCACCTCCTCCTGATGGATGAAAGGGTTGGCCGACGAAGTGTCCTTGGATCGAAGAATTATTACCATGTGCCTGAACAGGATCAATAACTGTAGAACCTAATCCATTCCTCTCACTTTGTTCAGCACCCGCTAGGAAGATCATCCCATTGCCACTGAACTGAGGCAATGCAAAGGATGATGTATACATTACACCCCCTCCATACGCATGGCTTGTATTAAAGGGGGCACCTGAAGAACTAGAACTTGCCGAAGCATTATGATATTGGAAATTGGCCGGGACGCCTTCAGCATTCTTTCTCTTGTGTGGATCCCCAACACCATCCATTATATGACCGTTTCTACCATAACTATCTGAAGAAACTCCAATGGCTGACCCATGGTTCAAAGGAAGAGGTATCGACACAGCATTGGACAAAGGGGGCATGTAACCATTATAAAACTGTGGCATCCCGAAGAATACTGAACCACCATAAGGGTATGAGAAAGGCTGGGTGTTGAGATTAGAGGTATTCCCATATGATGCTCCGATAGGGTGGATATTAGGCTGTTGGAAGTTCATTACACCCCAAAAGGGAAAGTAGGGCATAGGCCAGGGATAACCCTGGACTTGTTGATCCATTCCCATAAAATTTCTTTGCCCCATGTTGTTGAAAAAGAATTGTAGCGGATGATTATACCTGCTCTCGGGCCATAATATTAACAGGAGCCAGTCAGATCCGAAAAAATAAAAGAAAAAGAAGAACCGTGAATTGGTACATAAGAAAACATAAGTTGGGGATATTACAACCAAAATTGCCAAAATCCAGGAACAGAGATTCAAACACAATGAAAAAACACCGATGGTTAATTGTCATTAATGAACAAACTCTGGGAAACCAGTTCTTATCAAATAGATTTAGAACACTTACTGATAAACTAGTTCAAGTTATACAAATTGATTCGGCTTGTCCAGTTCAGTTATGATCAAATAAAACCAGATATATATATATATATATATATATATATATATATTAGAAAGATAGTGTTATGTTAACAACTCAAGTTCTTAACCACAATTAGAAAAAAGTTACAAAAGAAAACAAGCCTATAGACTCAACCTAGACTTAGCCCGGAAAGTAACATGTTCCCGAATAGATTTCAGTTTTCACAGTAAGCATAAAACGATAAACCAAATACAGTCTAGACAAATAAAACCAAGGCCACAATTGAAGAGTCGAGGTAAAATTGGTCTCAAAATTGTTGATGTATATTAGTGTGTAGAGGACCAATTCAACTAAACTGTTAAGTTGATAGTTTAAGGCTCAATATTAAATTTATACTCCTAACACACTTACACACAACCTCACGTGCAAACCCATTATTGTTGTGCATGCGGTCCATGCACAAATCTTTTTCTTGCCTTTTGCTCGAATTTTAACATAATTATAATTATTAGAGTGATGGCATGACTAGAACTTGTGACCTCTTGGTCAAGAAGGCTAAGGCCTAAGCTAATAGTTGAAGATCCAATATTAATTTTTTACTTTTAACACAGTGCAACTTAGTTTTTGACGCAATAATTCCAATAACTACAAAACTCTGTACTTCCCGTTCTATACGTGCATAGAAAGTATCGTCTCCCTAATATCAAGAACTACTTCACTGAATTTATTCACAATTACCAATCACACAATCCCCAATGTGACTATCGATTACAAAAATTCACAACATCCACACAATCACTATTCCCAAACCATTCAGTCCAAAGGGCCTTAGAGATTGATTGATCGTGATTCATGATAGTGGTAAAACATAGAATCTAGTAGTAAGAAAAAAACTAGAAGATGCAAGCAAGCTTGAAAAATTATCATAGAATCAGCAATAGCTAAACTACACAATCCAATATCAAAGACACCTGAAAATTTTAGCAACATTGAATCTAAACACCTCATGCACAAGCTAAAACCCTATTACATTTATATACAAGCAATACCAGAAAGCATAAAATTCTAACAAAATAATATGAAAACGCTAAAACTATTATATTCCTTCAGTCCCATTCCAATTTCACCAATTTTCTCAGAAACCAAACAAAACCCATTATCAGGAAGAAAAAAATTAAACTTTCGATACAATGTACTACATAAATGTAACAGCAACACGCACCAGAAATTCATGAGCAAGCCCAGAGCTTCCGATGATCACCAACGGACAAAACTTATAACGATCTCCACTGTCTCAGAAATTCCCTGCAGAACAAACAATGGAGAAAAACCCTAATCAGAAAACAAAATCGTACGGGAAAAGAGTTCGAAGAATATTGCAATCAATGCCCAAAACATGTAAAAACTTGGAGTTAAATTAAAATCATAGCCACAACGGCTAAAAATATGGAGGAAAACTAACGAATGCAGAACTGGGTCGGTGAAAAGGAAACAAATTTGGGAGGAAAACATACATTGAGAATCGGAAAAGAGAGAGACAGAGAGATCAAAATAGAATTGGTGAAGAAATTTGAGAATGGCTCAGAGTCGTAGAGACAAATGAAACAGAGATAATGCTCTGTGTTTCTATTTTATTTATTTTTTAAACTCATAAAACCTTAAAAAAAAGGAAAATGCTAAATGTCCCAAATTTTGTACAAAATTTGGTGTACAAAGTGACGTGGCAGTCTACGTGGCACGTGTATTTTTCATATTTTGTGATTTAAAATTAAGTTTAAACCAATCAAAATCCGACATATATGATACCACCACCCTACCATGAATTTCTGGCGCGGAGCGCCCGGTTTATAAGATCTATTGTACACGTGGCGTATTGTAATTTGACCAACTCATCAATAGTGTAAGTGATGTGTCATATCTCTTTATTTGCCACATCATTTTGTACAAACTTTTTTGTACAAAATTTTGTACATATAACATTACTCAAAAAAAATTGGGTTAAATGTTTTTTGCCTCCCTCCCCTAGAGTGACTATTATTTTAGATTTAGTCCTTATTTAGGGTATTGCATGGTTTTAACCCTTACACTTATTTATTTTTTTAATCTAGCCCAAATTACCTACTACTCTAAGTCATCAACCTACACATCATCACAAGCTTGCTTGTTGGCTGCCATGTCATTGTCAAACTGCCACCTCATCATTCAACTATTGAAACTTGAATTTTGCATTTTTATTTATTTTTGAATAATTAGTATGGCAGATTAAGACTAGCTACCAGAATAGTGCGCACGAGAGCTAAGTTACCTGATCGCGGAACGTTTCGGTACGTGAAACGGAAACAGGAACGCGGAACGTTAGTATTTTATAGTTCGGAACGTTAGGAATAGGCTTCTTCAGAACGTTAGTATTTTATAATAAACTAAATTTTATGAGATATAAAATAATCAACATAAAACATTTAGGCTGCGTTTGGATTAGAATTTTGATGGGAATGGGAATCATTCCCATTCCAATT
Source organism: Pelargonium nanum (assembly GCA_036897485.1). Classification (NCBI taxonomy): domain Eukaryota; kingdom Viridiplantae; phylum Streptophyta; class Magnoliopsida; order Geraniales; family Geraniaceae; genus Pelargonium; species Pelargonium nanum. The sequence goes on along the minus strand of JAYMTF010005182.1, from coordinate 2 downwards.
GT
>JAYMTF010005181.1:0-11971 GCA_036897485.1 Pelargonium nanum | reverse complement strand
TTTGTGGAGTTTGCGGTCTGTCTTCCCTTGTTGGAAGTTTAGTTTTGTCTTCCCTTGTTGGAAGTGGTAGTTTCAGAAGTTGTGCAAATCAAAGCGGAGGATAAAACCAGTGCATTCGGTTTGATTGTGGATGATACCTTGAATCTTGTTGAACATAAAGCTAGTATAGATTTTGGTTTTGTTAGTAGGTCTGCGAATCATGTGACTTATGTTTCGGCTAGGTCGTCGTGTTCTATCAGGCTCAGAAGAATTGATAGGCTATTTCATATTCGTAATGTTTGATTTATAATTAATATAATGCAAGTTTCTTTCAAAAAATAAAAAAATAAATTGAAGTCCTCTAGTAATAACTTAATGGTTAAGACACACGTCTCAATTGTAAAATATTGTGGGTTCAACTCTCATTGAATATGCGGGGTGGAATTTTAGGTTTAAAAGGAAGATCTATCATGTCGTATAGTTCAATCGATCAAAAAAATTGTAACAAAAGTCTTTAAAAAGAACTAATAATAGAGATCATATTTAAACAAAAAGAAAATTATCCAAATATTTTTTTCAATTCAATTATACGTTGATAAGACATATATATGAGATCATCATCTTCCTATAAATTCTTGGCTCAAAAAGCCTGGTTTATGATATATATTGAACGCTCATCATATTGTAGATCAACCAAAACATCAATAGAACATGCGATGTGTCATTTCTTATTAATTGACACATCACTTTATAAAAATGTTTCTATACAACATTTGAGATCAATAGAATTACTCAAAGTAACACGACAATATATATTAACTATGGTAGTAGCTGTAGAATATGAAGAATAACAGTATTGTGACAAGGAGTTTGGTTTTGAGAGAGAAACAGCTTTTAAATTTTAATTAGGTCAAAAAAGTATAAATTGTATTTAAAGGATTGAAGGTAGTTGGTAAATGGTGAAAGATTTTTATTTCTCTCATTCCAAAGGACAAAAATAGCCTTGAGCTAAGAGTGAATTTGAGCCCCAAGATGAAGTAGAGGACCACAAAGAGAGAAAAAAATATCAAGTACAGTAGTAAAATTTAATGCATAAATCTCCCCCAAATTGCCACTCCTCTCCTTTACCTTCTCTCCAAAAACAGAGCCAACCAAGAAACAGAGTCAAGAAACAGAACAGAGAGTGATCAAGCAGAAGATGAAGCAGTGCGAGCTTTGTGGCTTCCCGGCGAGGATATGCTGCGAGTCGGACCAGGCGAGTCTCTGCTGGGACTGCGACGAGAAGGTTCACGGCGCCAATTTTCTGGTGGCCAAGCACTTGCGGTGTCTCCTCTGCCACATCTGCCAGTCTCCGACGCCGTGGAAAGCCTCCGGCCCCAAGTTCTGCCCCACCGTCTCCGTCTGCCAGATCTGCGTTCAAAATTACACTAAAGAGAGACGAGCCCACGACGAGGAAGAGACCCAACAAGAAGATGACTGTGACGATTACAGCGAGTTCAGTGATAATTCCGGTGAAGAAGACGACGAAGACGATGATGAGAGCGAGGAGGAGGAGGAGGAGGAGGAAGGCGAGAATCAGGTGGTTCCGTGGTCGTGTATCCCCTATCCGCCGCCGCCTCCCGCCGCGAGCTCTTCCTGTAGCGACGGAGAGTCCCTGAGCTCCGCCGACAGAGGCGGCGCTTCCTCGCTCAAGCGGATTCGCCAGAGTGCGGGTCTTGATTCCGATGTAAGTCCTTTCTCGCTTTGTTTTCCGAAATCCGGAATTGGGTTTCTGTCACAATTTTGATTTGATTGCATTCAGACATCTGGGTCCTAAAATTCTTCATTTTCATTTTTCAATTCCATAAATGGAAAATCAATTTTCTCAGCTGCCAAACAGGTGTGAAGTTTTTAGGACATGACGTTGAAAGATCTTTTCTGATTTGTTTTTCGTAAACTAGAATTGGGTTTTCGTTAAAATTTTGACTTGACGTCATCTAGTAGTCTGGGTCGAAAATTTTCAATTCTCTTGGAAAATGATTTTCTCAGCAACCAAACAAGGTCTGATTTTTTTTGGAAATGCAGGATGAAATCGGTTGCTGTTCTTCGAAAATGGGTTCTGGTTCGTTGACCATTAACGAGGAAGCTAATTCTTTGAGCAGACCATTGAAGCAGCCGAGAAGGACGAGTGAGCTACTGAACCAGTTGCAGAGGCTTGAAGGCGATGGAGAAACAGAGTCTAGATCAGCTGCTGTTGTGAGCTCGGTGGGGAGGTTACAGAGGAGCATGATCAACGGTGATGATGAAGCCACGTCGTTCATTTTTGGGTTGTGCAAGCTGAGCAGGGATAGTTGCCGTTGATTTTGATTGTACTAACAATGAGTGTCTTGATATCTCTAACTATAGAATGTGTGGTGTTCTTGTTCTTTTTTTAATTATTAATTTTTGGCAATACAAGTTTATATGATTTCTTAGTTGTGATTGGTGTATGATGTGTATGGATGTGAATGGTGAGAAAGATATGGAGGAATTTAAAGGTCAAACGACATTGCTTTACATTATTGGTGTTAGTGATTTGACAATTTTGATGAGAAATATTCAAGTGTTGCTATATTGGAGCTTTGAGATGAAGAAAGTTAAATTGGGTATTAAGAGGATATGTTAAAGAATCATTCTTTTTGCAAATAATGTGAGTTTGAATCATGATAGATTACAAGAAAAGAAAAGAGTTATTCATCTTCATCTATGACAAATAATAGTAACAATTAATATTGTGTTTGGAGAGGTTTTTAGGCTAAATAATGTTCTTATCATGCTACGATACGAGATTTAGTTTATAACATTCAATAAATCGAATAAGGATATTGTATAATTTTATTTTTATCTATAATAAAGATAAACTTAATATGCATGCACCATAACATTGTTTTATGTTTGGTCAATTTTAAAGACATCTCTCGATCAAAAAAATGTGATAGACGGTGACTTTTAAATTCAAACTCATCTACTAGAAAAAAATCACTTTAGCGCCAAACAAATTCTTGGAGTTGTCCTATATTAATTTGACTTACCATCTATGTAAGGTTTAAGAAAGAAATTTAAGTTTTTGTTTGAGTTTCACTTCTCAAATGTATTGGACTTGATTTTGTGACCTATTGTTGACATTTTTCTTCATTTATGTTTCAATTATGATAAACTATAAGCATGATCTTATACTTAAGAAAATATATTATCTTTTCTTATTACAAAGGTTCAATATCTAATTGAGCTATTCTCCAGTAAAATTGTTGTTTTGTTTGCCACGAAAGTAGAGATGTTCATTCAATTTGCATATTGTACTAGTAGTGATACTCAATTTGAGGTCTTGACTCCCCGAAGAGAAATAAACGCTCTTTGTGGTTTCTTCACTTTTATGGTTTATGAATATTTTCAGAACCATTTGAATGTACAAATGCATTTAGGATCATAGATGCAAATGCTCTGAGTTTTAAAAAAAATCAGTCCTAAAGTGCAAATAAGGTGGACATATGTTGTTCATAACATACAACAACCAAAAGATATTGACGGGAGTATCTAGTGTGATCTTCAAATACGAGTAAACTAGCACATAAATGCTCTTATTAGACGACGACAACAGCAACGAAAATCGAAAGGGCAGTGAGAGTGATCTCGGAATTGGCTCTATTCAGGTCGGATCAATTGAATATGCACTATTTTGCATTTTTAATGAGAGGGGAAATTTAAGAGAACAAATGATCGAGATTGATAATGTAGTTTCATGAATTATTATCTATTGATCACTTCTAATTTTATGGCAAACCAAACACAATCTTTTAGAAAGTGCGATGCCATATGAGAAACTATTGCAGGAGCAAGTAAAGACTCATGACTCTACAATCACATGTTCATGAGAGGATCTACCAAACATGCCATTCACATCATGTCTCTAATGTAGAGTGGTTCAAATCAAAGCTATAACAGCTTTAGTGTTGAGTACCATTTTTGGGATTTGATTTAGAAATGAACCAAATTTTGATGCCTTCTCAAAGCACCACGTTTTACAAATGTGAATAATTGAATGTGTAGTACACAGTTGGGCAGATTCACAAAAACTCACACATGAATTTGGTGCACAAAGAAGAAAGGAAAATAATATGCATCACTTCCATGTTCCCTCACATATATGGGTTTGGTGACAATTAATCCCACTTGGTTAGGCACATTGATTGGTGTTATTGGGTGTTGGTAAGGATTGGTTTGCTTTCTTGCACACATCAATTTGGAAGATGTTCTAAGGGGGTTCTCTCTTCTTCTTTTTTCATTTTACCACAACTAAGAAGAAAATCTTACGCATTAGCCACTCGTTGCAATATATTTAGTGATTGTTTGAGAAGTCTATTTGGCTCATACAAACGTGAATGTGTATAAACATTAGACATAGAAAAGTTTGGTTATTAGAGTAAAGAATAGTTTCTTTCAGACATTAGAGTTTCACAGAAAGTCTGGCAAAAGATTTTTCCTCATGAAGTGGATATTTCATTCTTAATTTAGATCAATTTGGAAGATGTTTTAAGGGGGTTTTCTTTTTTCTTTTTACTACAACTAAGAAGAGAATCATGTGCATTAGCCGTTTTTTTTTTTTTTGCAATACATTTAGTGACTGCTTAGGAGATCTATTTAGCTCATGCAGACGTGAATGTCTATAACATTAAGATACAAAATGTTTGGTTGTTGGAGCAAAATGCGGTTTCTTTCAGACATTAGAGTTCCACAAGAGGTCTGATAGGAGGTTTCTCCACATAGTGAAGATATAATTATTTTAATATATGTATATATATATGTTCAATTTTTTTTTTATCTATCTAACTATCTTATAGTAGTTGTTATGCAACAATGTTCTTGAAATAAGAAATTTGATCCAAACCATGGACTCTCTAGATGGTTTTTATAGAGATGAGAGTAAAGTATATGGTAAACCATCACATCAAATTATAATTTGAGGAGAGGGTCAGGACAATTTGATTGATCCAAAATGACAAATCTTATAAATCTCATAAAATATAACTTTTTTTTTTGTGACTTTTCATTTCAAACATATGTAGATATTTTGTGGCCAAAAATTGAGTGGTCCAAAGAAGCAGATGTCAAATAGAGAATGAAGGTTGTACATTAACATCACCCACAAGCAACATACAGCTCATCCTACTATTTTACCTTAGTTTTTTGTCCACACATTACATTCCTTTTCTTCTCTTCTTCTCCTTTCTTTTCTAGCCATCTTCAACTTCTTGTTAACCAAGTCTTTGATGAAGAGCCCACCACACCCCATCACTTGTCACCCTCCTAAAACTAGAATCAATCATGACCCTCAAGCTTTGTTAGTTTTCAAAGTTAGGCAAAATCATTCAAGCCTAGTTTTGTCATCAAAAGTTGATGAGACTTGATGCTCATGTGGCATGCAACCCTCTAGGCTCCACATTCACCATTTGAGACCACATGATTTGATGAAAGGATTGATTCACTTCATGGAAATTTACTGTACAACTTGATTGCATTAGATAAGGAGTTGTAAGAGAACATGTAGAGGACACAGAGAATCAAGTGCTTTCTAAAAGTAGAGCTGGCAATTTGAACCGAACACACGGGCATCTAACCGGCTAACCCAATCAACTGTCTAATCGGTTCAGGCAAACCCGCACATTACGTACCTAAGACCCAAAACCCGACCAGAACCCAAGTACTTTCAGGTCGGGTTAGGGTCCTCCGAACTGAAATCGGATTAGCCAACTCTACTAAAAAGCAGCCCTAGCAATAGCCAATGGAAGTGCTCAAAAACACCTTTGGACAAACCAATCACATCTCATAGTTTTCTATTTGTTTTTGGCCAAGTTACACCAAATTTGAAAGGAATGGTCAAAAGAATTGCAGAAACTAACAATTCAATTTTTGACACAAAGCAGCTAAATGATTTTGCATGGCTAGAAGTTTCTCAAACATAAATATCATATGTCACAATGACAGGACTTTCTAAAAAATCTGAGAGAAATCCAAATTAAATACATCAACCGCACAAACAATCAAAAGTGGGTACATGCAAGAAGCTGCTATAGCTGATCATTCCAAAGTTCATACATGCCAGGACTGCTGATGAGAGAAATATAAGAAATCAAGGCCTAGGACCATCCACTTGGATGTGAATCCGCCATGAATCAATGCCTTGTCGACTCCTCAACATCCCTAGCTAATATCTCTGTTGACTCAAACGCCTATCTACGAGTAATGATAGCCCTGTTCACAAGGTCACATTCTTATGTTATTGGAAGGAAAACGGGTGAATATAAAAGAAAGAAAAAGCATTTATATGAAAGGCTACAAAGAGTCCATGTAGATTACTCTAGCTGTAAAAGCATATCCGATAGCTTGCATGAGCTCAATATTGCAAAATTAATTATTTGGTGAGGCATGGCAAAAACCCAAATATAAGTCACCGTTGAGAAAAATCAACTGTATGAAGAAAAGGAGTAAAATACAAAATTCCAAAACAAATATCTCACCTACCATCAAGGGAAGGAAGCTGAGACCCCCACAACGTTGCCTAAGCATCTGTCAAAGAACAAGTAACAGATGGTGTCAATTACAAAGCAAGTGACACCCACAGTATTTCATTTAATACATGATTCAACTTCGAAACAAATATTAAAGGAAACTTAAATGAGGTAGGTGGAGCAAAAGAATCTCACACACAAACAAAAAGCAGGCCAGCAGCTCAATTATTGTGTAAATAACCAGTAATCAAATACATGATTGAGATGGGGAGAACACCGGAAACACCAAATAAATGAGAAGGATTATGTAGAGAAGTCTTTTACAAAGTAGCATTCATGCCAACACAAAAACTCTTAACATATTCTCCTTTTCACCAAGTTCCAACCAAAAGACATTACTTGTGAAGCACTTCTATTGAAAAACCATATACACACCACTGATGCATAGATTCATTTGGGAAAAGAAACATTACAAAACATATATACATATTTACCTAATAGAATGTCAACATTATGGAGATGTGTGCATTTTCGTTACACACAAATTTAAATTTATAGATTTGTGTAACAATGAATCTGTTCCAAACAAAGCCTAATATGTTAGCGTCTTAAATGTCACAATCGGAGAATACGTGAAAATTGTCGCAATTTTAAGTTCAGTGTTCAATATTTGGTTGACATATAGTGCACGTGTTGAAATGTAAGGCTCATTTCCATGTCCAGGAATCACAACAGAAGATATATCATATATCCATGATAGATGTGTAATGCAACTGTAACCTTTTTATAACAAACAAAAGCCACATGCAAAACAGATAGGGTTACAATGATCATAAGATATTACAGGTACGGAAGATATAACTCAAAGAAAACTCATGCCACAAGACCCCATTGCCAGAACCCAGCACTTGGGGAAAATGGGATTGCAGTTAGGGTTGTAAATGTAAAAACAAGTGACAAATTTTCTTGCTAGTTGCTACGATGCTCTTCCAACAAACCAGATCATGAAGATGCATGTACTACAAACTAACAAACAATAACTCCAACCAAAACCCTTCCTGATTCCAATAGTGAAAACTTCCATCACAAAATCTTTGCAAACACTAACCTTTAAGCTGGCTACACAGACATCAGATCAGACATAATGGGTACAGCAACACAAGTACTAGATAAAATCAAGAAAGCCTATCTACTAGAAAACTTTTTGAGTCCTGCAATAAATTCTTATACAACAGTCCCAAAATCCTTGAACTTTGAATGAAAATGCAAATGCATAAATTGACTGTACTTTATTATCACTGAGTCCAGCAAAGCCTTATTGGATCAGCAACAAAGACATTTAACTCTATTTAGTATTTAGTACCATGTAAATTATAAGTCAAGACTCAAGATAACATGTTATTCTACCTTACGCATGCCCTATTGCCCTTTTCAGCTATGAAGCCCGGACACGGACACAGGACAGACGCAGATATGAGATTTGCTACTTTCAGAAAATATAAGAGATGACACATTTTAATTAAAACTTATAATACATGTGTAATAATATAGTAAGTTATAGTTTCTTATTAGATTTAACAACAAATATGTAAAACATAGAGTAGATCACAAGCTCTTACACCAAAATGCTTGATAACATATAAACACAAACCATATCAAAGTGTCTCTCAGGATGTTTACTAAAAATTCATCATTAATTAAAACAGGACACTAACGTTCTGTGACCAACACAAGACACTTCATTTATGCCTATGCTTCCTAGCTTTTCAGCCTACCCTCGTCATTCTAAAATCTTCAGAACTAACAATATCACCTCCCTGTCATTGATCACCATTGCATGATAAAATCAACAGGTCTTATGACAATAAATTACTTACAACATGTTGAAGATTTTTTTTAATAGATAACCATGCATCCTCAAAAGACTGACAGGAGAGATAGTTGAAACATGATAAAGATAAATAGAAATACTGCTATAACATAAATAATATTGAAAAAAATTAATCAAGAATTTTTTCCCATATTTAGTAGTCATACGAATAAGAAGCATAGCTCATAGGTACTGCATCATCATCTTTCTCTAGTTCATTAAATATCATAAATAACACTTCCTCTGACCGATTGTCTACTGATAGTACTGTGTGTATCATAGAGCAATTTCAGTCTCCAGTAGCCTTACTATTTCGGTTGTCAATTATATTTGTGCACGTATATCCTATGATCTCTACCTAAGCTATGCATTTACTTTATCCATTGGCCAATGCAAATCCAAATTTTCTAGAAAAAAAATCAAGTTATCTCCCTCTTGAACATTAATAGCTAAGATGTTAGAAGTTTCTGTCTGTTAGAAGGTAAGATCAGTTGCAATTGACTTACCAAGAGAGCTTATGAAACATTGTCATTTTACACTTTACAGACTGTTCTAGATACCTAAGATGCTAAATGCAAAAATGCTTCACATGGCAATGTCTCTTCCTAGAAACAATTCTACCTCTAGCTCCACTTTTTCAGGAGGCAACCCACATTCCCAAAATGAAAGTGGAGGCTCCAAACCAAAATATCTATTTACATAGGAAGCTGCACTTTACCATGCGCCATTACAAACTACCAAAAGAAGAGAGTATTCTAAAGATACGGCACCAAAATCAAGGCATCCAGCACAGTTAAATGCTCACATGATGTTGTCACTTCCTAAGAAGAAACTCCACATATGGCTGTGGCTTTCATGGAGACAACCCACAATCCCATAACGAAAGGCGAATTCAGTAAATCAAAATCTAAACTGGAAGCTGCTACATTGCAATTCACCATCACAGGCCACTATAACAGTAATAACATTCTAAAGACTATAATACAACAAAATCAAGCTCATTGTAGATGCTCAAGTTCACAGTAATCAATAGGTTCACTTGTGCAACCCTTTCTAATCCCTCATATGTTCTTAAGTGGTTATCAATTAAGTTAGCCATCTAATATGAATGTAACACAAGAATTTAGCAACCCAAATGATCATGACCATGCAAGCACCAATTTAATCAACACAACAGTATACACCAAATCTTGTTTGGAGAAATCAAACATAGAGACAAACAATACAAGTTCAAAAAAAGCTCTCACCTTTCTTCTCCTCAGCATCATCTTCATCCTCAGCCTTCACCACAACCACAGCTTCCCCTTGACCACCATTTCCAGCATCCTTGTCTTCTGGGTACCTGACAACCACCACTGGACAAACGCAATGATGAACACAGTAATCACTTACACTTCCGAGCTTCCCATCACTGCCACGCTTGGCCGCACCAAATCCCCTACTACCCATAATCACGGCGCTCAATCCGAGCCTCTCGACCTCCAAGCAGAGCCTCTCCCTCATATCGTGATCCTTGACAATGTGGATTTTGTACGGAATCTGCGCCTCTTTCAAGGGTTTAGCGAGATCAGAGAGCTTGGAGGCGGTGAAGGCATCGAACTCGTCCTCAAGCTTCTGCTGGGCCTTGGGATCGGAGGAGGAGTCGGCGGTGACATCGACGGATCCCCAATCGGCGCCGAAGAGGACGGAGGTAGGGCGGACGTGGAGGAGGATGACGGCGTCGCCGGGGCGGATGTAGTGGTTGACGGCCCAGCGGACGGCGTAGGCGCTCTCGTCGGAGAGGTCAACGGCGACTCCGATCTTGCGGCGAGCGCCGGCGGTGGGGGTGGCGGTGGGAGTGCCGGAGGAGTGGTGGTGATGGTGGCGAGGGGACGCCGGGTGGTGTATTTTGATGGTGGGGAGTTGGGGGTCGGGGTCAATCGGATTGTTGTGCTGGGGATTCATGTTTGGATGGTGAGAAAAAAGGGAATAAAAGTTTGAGAGAGAGAGAGAGAGAATTTTCCTGAGAAAGTGGTTGAGAGGAAAGAAAATGAAATGAGTAGACAATACGCAACGTTTGAGCCTAGCAGACAGAGTAAACACAGAGTAGAGTGTGGGCAGAAAGTGGAAAGACTATAATTTGGGAATGGGATTTGGGCTGGATTTCATGATTTGTTGGGCCTAATTCTAGCCCATTCAAGCCCAAATTTGGATTTTGACTTTGACTTTCCCCTGAATATTAGGAATTGGATTATGGTATTTTTTATTTATTTGGATTATGGTATTGGGATTTGGGATAATGAAATAGGATTTTAGATAGTAAAGCGTTAAATGTCACATAAATTGTTACAAAATGAAGTGTCAATTTATATTGCATATATATATTTTTTTATAAGCAACGGGACATCATACTCGAAGTAACAATGTTTCACACTCCCTTTGGGAGCGTCACCCTAAACCCCACCCCCACAAATCTCACCCTATACCGTCGACAAGGAGGCTCGAACTTGAAACCTCATAGGAAATCCAAAGTGGTATTAGTCACTTGACCCAACATGTCTTGGTATATATATTTTATAATATGTACACAATGACGCGCCAATTTAAATTTCGTCGAATCACTCAACATGAATTATATTTTGGCGCGAAGCACCCAATTTGCAAGACATATTAACACGTTACATATTGTGATTCAGTCAAATCATTAATTGAATAATTAATGTATCATGTTATGTTAATTGACACGTCATTTTGTTCAAAAAAAATTGTACATAGACTTGTAACATTATTTTTAAGATTTGGTTGGATGATTATAGTTTCTTTAATTTTTAATATCACTTTTGAGTATAAATATATAATACGTAAAATGAACTAAAGTTTGTGAGAAATGGTATTTTCATGAAAAATGGTTCAAATTTCATTTTTTTTACTCATATAAATCGAGCATTCCAATTTCGTTCTTCTTTTACACAAAGAATACATGAAAATATACTATATATGAAACCATATTAGGGATAGGTAGTGCAAAAGAAAGAGTATCCATCCCAATATTTTGGCATTTTCCTTTTTATACTTTGAGGTTGTTTTATGTTTTCATCTCTTATATTCTTTTTTATTAATTCTCTGTGATCCTATTTCCCTCTCACTCATTTGATAGAAAACTTGTTTTGTTTTTATTTTATTGCACAGTAATAACATAGTCATCTTATAATATAACTAGTTTTAATTATGTTTAAGTCATAAATAAAAATAAATATATAAGTAATATATATTCCATGGGATATGGAAGAAAATAAAAAGATTGAAAAATCCATCCTTCACTATTTAAAACATATATTGAAAACATTTGTTCCTGGTTTAGGAAGTCTAAACCTATTCCATTCTTCACAACTTCAGATATACTTTTGAATATAATGTATATTTATTTATTATTGAAGCATAGCTCATGTAAATGTAAATTATTTTTTATATTTTCGATGAATAAATAAAAATTGAAATATCATCCACAAACTTTCATTCGTCTAAAAATTTTAAATACACCAATATGAAGTTTATATACCTCATTATGTTACTAACACCTTCCACTACAAGAAAAAGCCTTATCAGGGACGGAATTCAG
>JAYMTF010005180.1:0-11972 GCA_036897485.1 Pelargonium nanum | reverse complement strand
AAGTAAGGATATAATTGAAATATGAATAATTCTCTCTCTACTTCTCATGCCATAAGCCAAAAAAAATTTGTTTCTTGCAACTTCATAATCATTACACAAGTCGTCCAAAAGCTAGGTGAAAGCAATCAATGTGTCTAGTTTTTGCCTATGTCATTTACTTGTGTGGCACTATTTCATTTGATGTGTAAGAGATTTTGAAGGTAAAAAAGTGTTACCAGAGAAGGCCTTACTTCTTTCTTTTATCGTTTCTCTATACTCATTTTAGAATATTTTTTTTATAAAGTTAAAGGAACAAAAAATACATTACAAATATAAGACGAGGGTGGTGCGCATTGCGCCCAAGTGCAGCTCTTTTTATGAAATAAAGAGACGAATCTTCTGAGTCTGAGGGAATATCTGAAAAGGAAAGAAATACAGACACTGATTCGAAAAGACCCTCCGTTTGTTTTTTTCTTCATGAATAATCATCACGTACCTGTCACGTGTACAACTATCTGGAGCAAGCCCAAGCTCAAACCCAGACCCATTTATCACTGTTGGGCCTAAAAGGTTTTGAGTTAAATTAAAAGAAAAAACGACACAGCCACACAGGTCATTATCAGCGTATTATTAATTAGGAATCCAACATAAGATAAGGTCCAATAATGAGGGAAGTTGGAGTTAATAACACTGCATCTAATTCCATTTATTTTGGGAACATTTAATAAATAAATAGCAATTCACAACGCACAAGAAACATAGCTCAAATTTGTTACAATTGTAAAAATTGACTAGTCTCTTCAATACTTTTGAACTTGAATGCTAACTAGTTAGGTTTAATAATCACGCTTCTATCTCTATAAATACTGATAGATATTTGTTTGGCATTGAACTGGTTGTTTTGACCATTATTATAAAGAGATATTTATTCGATTTTAATAAAATAAAGCCTATATACATCACCTTTTTTTTTAGGCTCTTGTATTGAAATGTTTGAAACAACACTACTCTTGGTTGAATTAGCTGGAAGGTGGATTTATATTGGCTATCAGCATCAATCATATATGCTTTATTATTATTTTCCCAATTTTAATGATCTGTGTTTATGCAAATGGTGATGGGACTGAGAGCTACCTTTGGGTTTGCACATAGCGAGGTGGGTACGCATTACATTTGAAAAGGTCACTAAAAATATGGTAACCTTTGTTGTGTGTAGAGTATGTGACTACCACTACATCACAAAATGAGATGGCTACTAAAATTGGCAACACCAACAATCTGATTGTTGGTCAGCCAAATCAACTTGCCTAATTACCATTCCCTCATTTTCAAATTAAGTATTCTATTTGTTTATTCTTTTGACCCTAAGTTTTATTTAAAGAGCACGGCTCATTAATAAATCTAAATTTTAACAAGAGTCTTGTTTAGATTTCAACATTGTGTGTCTGACATAAAAATATCGGACTTACAATTGCATTGACTAGAGCTAATTCACATGATTAATGAATTACATGAAACATGTTTGTTTAAATTAATTTTATGGACAAGTAGCTCACACATTAGTGAGACCATTCAAACATAAGCTAACAAATTATTCATCTAATATTTGAATGTTAAACCATTTAGAATGTTGAAGTTAATTATGTTCGAAACTTGTTACTACGAGGACAATGAGTCTAAACTTGGGGTGGATATATAACAGACTCGTGTGTACTGTTTGTGTTCATGACATCATTTAAATATCTTAATGTGTTTATCAAACAAACAAAAGCTTGGAGTTAATAGTTTACATATTGGTGTTCATGGTCGGGTAAGGCATGTAGAATGTTATCTAGTTAACAAGAATAGCCGGCCTTTGATTAGTGAAAATGGTCCATTGTTATTATGAAATTTTTTATTGCCCCCAAAAGAACTTAAGAATTCCTTTATATTTATAGAGGCCCTTTTTTAAGTGAAAGCTCTTAAATATTCGTAAACAATATGCTTTTATTGCTCTTGCTTATTTTACAACATAGGTCACATAGGTATACAGACTGACAATAAAGTTTTAAGTTGTTTTAATTTGTAAAGTTGATCATGATTTTGCTTCTTATGATTTTCTTATTGAATTTGACATCTCTTAACTTTCTCGCAATTTTTCTAACCGCGGCTAAGCGAGTTGGGAAAAGTATGGTTTTAGCATGATCTCTGGAAGAGGGATGATCAATAATATGAATCTAAACACGCAAACATTCGAAATTCAGTTAAAACTTAAAATAGATTCAATTATACTAAAATTTTGGGTATGATCAAATTTATCATAAGAACGTATTGATCGAATCGAACAAAATTAGAATAGTCCGTCCAATTACATTTTTCTTATTTAAAAATAATCCGAACTTGTTTCAGATTCAGCTTAGTCTATTTCAATTCTGATTTGAATTCCTTACATACAAGCCTATACACGAGAGCATTCAACATAGTCTGGCGTGGTCCCACATCAACGGTAAATAAAGAAATCATCGTTATGACGTGGCACTATGTTAGTGGTGAAACAGGCAATAGGAAAGTACATGTCCGCATAGGATTAAAGTTCCCATGTGGCCATGCACCCACATGGCTGATGGAGCGTCGACATTCAGATCCTTCTCTCTATCTATAAATACATCAAGTGTCGGCTTTAAAATTTTCTCTTTTGTTCCACTCGTCTTGTTCCTCCGTCCCTTCCCAATTTCTCCTTCCACAATTCTCTAAAACCTCTCTCCGATGGCGTCTCAAGCAAGCCTCCTCCTCCAAAAGCAGCTCAAAGGTATTGTTTTCCACAAATCGATCCAATTTTCTCTCAATTTGGTTGCTCTAAGCTTGATAGGGTTTTGGATTTGGATTATATGCTGGTCTGGATTCTGATTTATCGCCTCGATTTTGTTTTGCAGATCTTTGTAAACACCCGGTCGATGGTTTCTCGGCCGGTCTGGTTGACGAAAGCAATATCTTTGAATGGAGTGTTACCATTATTGGACCTCCAGAAACTCTTTAGTATGTTCTTTTGATTATGATATTCGCTGAAATTTCGTGTCTTTTGGAATTCATTGATTGATTTTTTGTTGTTAATCGGGACTCTACATGGGAAGATTTTTTTTTTTGTTGTTGTTGTTTCCAATTGATTATTTTGTAGGTTTCAAATTGGAAACAATTTTATAGGGGTTTTGGTAATTGTGGCTTGTTTTAGGGTTTTACCCTTGCTAAGGCTAGAGGGATGATAAATCAATTTTTCTGTAATTCAACATCAGCTATAATGTGTGGTTTTCGCGGGTGATTGAGTGTTTTATGCCTTTTTGTGTCCTTCTAAGGTGACAATTTGCTCTTTTTTATGTGGCTTGCAAATCAAAAGAGTGTGTTGTTTATTCCTTCTTGTTTATGGGAATTCATATAAATACTAAGGGTTTTGGCAATATGATCTGGCTCATATATGTTTGCTTCTCAAGCTCATTCCCCTAAAGTATGTCCCAGTTCCTCTTCCAAGTTCGAATTGTTGTGTGTTGTATGTTTGCGGACTCAATGGAAGTACTCGATACTCCTCAAGGCTAATGTTCATATGTGTATTGTATATCATCTACTTGCAGTGAGGGGGGATTTTTCAATGCCATCATGAGCTTTCCATCTAATTACCCTAACAGCCCTCCGACAGTGAAATTTACTTCGGAAATATGGCATCCTAATGGTTGGTTACTTTGGTAGCTCCTGTTTAATTTTTATTTCACTCTCGTATATAGTTGTTACGTAGAAATAAGATCATTTGCTTTGTGAACTGCAGTTTATCAAGATGGTCGTGTTTGCATATCAATTCTTCATCCTCCTGGTGATGATCCTAATGGATATGAGCTTGCAAGTGAGCGTTGGATGCCCGTCCACACTGTATGTCTTTTGTTTTTCAATTTGCCATTCAGCTCAAAGTTTGAAATTTTCTATGTCAATCTTTGAGATTAGTATTAAAACTCACTGTTCTGGTAGTTAGTAGTTGACTATAGATGCCAGAATACTGACAGAAGAGGAAGTAGTAACTCATATAGATGATTGGAAGTAATCTTAGCTCTTCAGTTCTAGCAGAATTATAGAGTTGATTGTTTGCTTTGAGCTATTGCGTATTCATTTATTTGGTTCTTGCCTTTGGGTAAATAAAACTATATGGGGTAAGTTAGAAATACATATTGGGACATTTTTTTTTGGTGATCTGTAAAGAGATTAGTATAGTAGCTACGGAAGCATATCACTTGATTTCAAATGTTTGAACTGTAACTCAGTCGTAGGTTCGGTTTGGGTGGGAAGTTTTTTTAGGCCAAATTTAATTCAAATTCTTGTATGTATATCCTAGTTATAGTTCAAATATGCCCTGCGTGAATTAGATTTACAAAGGTTTATAGGTAAATTGCAAGCATATACGTACCCTTGCGCAAGCAACAATATTGATTTGGATTATAATTGCTATATATTTGTCATGGTCTGTTTCACCTGGTATATAGCATTGTTTTTTCTGTGACCCATTTAACATAATGTTATTATCTTGTACAAGGACGTACTCAATGTTTCTTCTGTTTTTCCTGAAAAACCAGAAAAAGTTTCAAGTGCTGTCTTGTAGTTGTAGATTCCAAGATTTTATTGCCCTTCTCATGACATTACATGCTAATTGATAGTATAGCTCTACTTAAACTGAGGAGATTCCTTTCACTTGATGACATGTATTACATTTGAATACTTATCAACAATGTTATGATAATGAAAAATGCTCATTCTTAGGTGCACCATTACAGATAATAACTGTTTGTTACTTGTCATGTTTTTCTTTTGATGTATATACTAAAATTTGTAAAGCTTTATATTTTTATTTAACTGCTGTTCTTTTTCGACAGGTTGAAAGCATAGTTTTGAGCATCATTTCAATGCTTTCCAGCCCTAATGATGAATCTCCTGCAAATGTTGAAGCTGCAGTAAGTGAAAGCTATGCATCTATTTGTTTATGCAACTGTTTCTTTTTAACAATTATGCTTTCCTGCATTCACGGTCGATTCTCTTATTTTATCTGAAAATACAAATGCATGTATTAGTTCACATATTTCATAGCTCTGTTAGTTGGTTGCAGTTGTAAATCATCCATGCTTTTTAGCTTGCTTTGAAACTTGACTTCCCATATTTCTTGATGCTCGTCTCTCCCTCCGTATGAGCCACTTCACATCACTTAAAACTATGATATGTTTGAATGAATCCCATACAAATTTAGTGTGTGTGTGTGCGCGCGCATGCGCTTAAACAAGTACTCTTGGTTGTTTAATGTAATTCCCTCCTATCATTATCGGGTGACGAAGCAAATTTATTGTTCTGGCTTGAAGCATCTGAAACTGAAACAATATTGTCATTCTTTGTTTTTGCATGGTCATTTTACATTATATGCATGAAAGCATCTTTTATGCTTTCATTGTGTTTGTACAACCGTTCATTAATTTTTAAATGCATAAAGAGCATCGTTGGTCATTCATTTCGCATATCGATATAACAACCAAGCTTAAACTACTCTTGTGGCATTTGTACCAATGTGCTCAGCCAATTAGCTAGATGGCTTGCCTACTTCAAATTAAGATTGAAGCTTGTACTTGCACTAAGTCTACCATTCTGCCTTGATAATATGGTTTTGATTGCTTTGAGAGCAAGGCAATCATTGTAACTTATAATATGTGATTGAAGCTAGTTGTGGTGGCTGTAGCTACTTTATGCCTCTTTTCTTACGTGTATTGTTACTTGATGGAAAGATTGGTTGAGAGGTTGTGTAGAGAAGCTAAACTGTATGATTGGTTGGCATGTGAATTTGCAGAAGGAATGGAGAGATAGGAGAGACGATTTCAAGAAGAAGGTGAGCCGATGTGTGCGGCGATCCCAAGAAATGCTATGATCAGCAGTTCCTCAACTCAAGCTTGTCTTGTCTTGATCAATTATTGTGTGAAGGGACTTGGTTCACCAAGTAATGTGCTGGCCCTTGTAGAATTGCCATTCAACTTCTTACTTACCACCCAGCCTTTCATTTTACTCTATTTCCTCTTCTTTTATTTTACCTTTTGTCAATTGCTTTGTCAAAGTTAATGTCACAAACTGGGGACATTTTGTATTGAAAAGCATTTTGGTTAGTGTTATGTGTTTTGTTCCCTTGAAAGCTCTCAGTTCTGGTATCCTTTGGTTTTATTCAGCCTTTGTATGAATTTTATTCTCTCCTTTTTATGTTCAAAATTTTCGATCATAAATATTACTTCCTCCGCCCTCCGCCCCAAAATGATCATGAGTGTTTACTATGAAATTATTGAATTGTAAATAATATCTTTTGAATTTGATATAATTCATGATCAGGTGATCAAATAAATCTACTATACTACACTAACTTTTTTTATTGAGAGTTTAATTTGAGTTATATCTGTGGGCCTAATACGGGTATGGTATTAGGATTTTGCAACTTTTTATTAGATTCTATAATAATAAATAGACTTGTTAGATCTGCCGCATTGTTGAGTATCTATTCCTAGCCTATGAAAATAATTATATTTGAAAGTATCATTTTCAGCCATATTTTCCTTTTAAAATGTAAATGTAACTGGAATACGACACGTGCTTGTAACATGAACTCTCTCTTTAAGTAATTTACGGATCCGCTTATAACAATAATATTAAAACATGAAATAATACCCAAAAGAAAAACAGATCTTCATATATTTTCGTTTATCTTACGTAGATATTAAATAGATATTCTAAAACACAAGTTGGTAAGTGGGTCCCAATGTTCAATGTTTAGGTGGGTTGACGTGGCTCCCCATCCTGACTACAATCCCATCGATATCACGAACGTATCCAACTCTCTGGCCCCACTCTTTATCCTCCGGTGCGCTTATCCCCACTGCTCCCTTCTCCACCGCCCTCTGATCAAATTAGATCACACCGTTCAGTAAGTACTAAATCAAGAAACAGCAGTACCATAATACATACTACATAGTTGACGTACCTTGTACGCAGCATCAACATCCGCATAAGTGAAACAAACCTCGACCGGAGTTCTTTCTCCGCCGGCCCGAGGGCTCTTCACTTGACCGCTCAGATCATCGGTCTCGTGCTGGTGCATCGGAGTGAACGCTATTGTCGTCTGTCCGCTTTCCAGCTCTCCCCATCTACGTATGCACCATCCAATATTTAACACACTAAGTACAGTTTTGAATAAAAATATTCCATTGCTATATATATATATATTAATATTAATATTTGTGTGTACGGTGTACCTGTGAGATTCGTCTACGCGGCGAACGTTGTAGCCGAAAGCTTTTGCGTAGAATTCAATGGATTTGGCTACGTCGGTCACGTACACCACCGTGTAAGCGAACGTTGGGGTTAAACCTGAGGCCATGTTGTTGTGTTGTGTGTTTTTGATGGAATGAATATGATCAGTAGTCGCATGTAGAGACAGCTCAGTTGAATATATACAAAGAGAGATGGATGAGATGTTTGAAGAAGAAGATGCTTTTATTGCGGCGGTGAGATGGGTGGTGCTTACACGTGGTTGCATGTTGCCTATTTTAGACTGTGGAGTGTACTTCCACGTGGATTGCACCTTTTTCTGTCACCTGGCACCCATGCATGCAACCGATAAAACATATTTAGCTCCAACTATACTTGATTCGGCTCCCCTCCTTGTCAATCAATCATAAACTAAAATTCAATTAAAGTTACATTATTATCAAGTACAATTAGAATTACAGTATGAATATTGCTTACAATTGCATAACTAAATTTCTAAAAAATGAAATATATATTACAAACTCAAAACTATACAACTTTCTTATAAAGCAGTGACTATATCATATTTTATTTAGATTTAAGAAAATGAGTTATACATAAGAAAACATAAAATATAATATGTGTCTAGGTTAATATATATGTATAATTATATTTAATATAATATATATTAATTAAATAATAATAAGCGAACCGGCTGGCCAGATTATCAAGTCAAAAACCTCCGCTCGTTTTTTCAACGAGCCTAATCTCAAGCTCGAGTTCAACTCGAACTGAATTATAACAAGATCGAGCCGATATCGAGATGAGTTCAAGTGGCTCATTAAAATATCAACTCGTTTACACACTCAAATTTCTGCTACTAAAAGCTCAATTGATATTTTTTTCTCGTATTAACATGTGGAAAACATCAATAATATTTTATAATAAATTAGTTTGTATCTTAGAAAAAAATAAGAGAGTAAAATATTACTCCCATTTAAAACCACTATATATAGACAACTTGATAGCTTGATTGTGACAATTTTTTCTCATCTCCATTAATCAAAATATCTTTTTTCGAGTATATAACTATCTCAACAATTGTAGCACACTCTAGTTATTGTACTTTTGTTCTTGAACTTTAAGGAAAAAGCCAATAAGCAAACCCGTGAATTAAATTGACGATCCACATTGCATGATAAATCTTTCAACAGCACCCAAACGGCGTCGCATCAAGTGATCAAGAGATTGATTAGAAGATGTACCAACTACCAAGTTAATGTGAACCGAACACGTATTAACTATCAGAGTGAGGAAGGACAGCTGTCAGTGCCTCTAAAGCCACGTTATGGGCCCCACCTTCCCTTCTTTCTGTTTAGTTACCGATAGTAATGCCGCTTAAATGAACCGTCAAATTCGCTGAAATGACTAACAATACGAAACAAAAAGCTTCAGATTCTGCAAAACCCTAGCTTCCACGCAACCAACTTGTGACTTGTGATCTTCATCGCAATGCAAATTGCTTGATTCAGGTAATGATTTTGTTTCTATTGAACTCGAATTTCTTGTTTTTGCATCGGTGATTTTCTAAATTTCTTGCGCTGTTGTTGCATTGATGTGAAATTTGTTGTGAAATGTTGTGCTGAATTTTCATGAATAGAGAGTTTTTGAATTTGATATGTGTCTGAATCATCATTTTTTCTGCTAATTGATGTGAAATTCGTTGAGATATGTTGTGCTCTTCAGCGGAATTTTAATGAATATAGAGTGTTTGAATTTGATATTTGTCTGAATCATGACTTTCTGATCTTGAGATTCATGTGCGGTAGATATCTTGTTGTTGATTACGTAGGAGCCGTTATTGGTTATAAATGATTTGATTACATTAAAATTCACTCTGCTGATGTTCTCGAATCTCTTCGCAGGTTGGGTTTCAATGATTTATGAGAAGTTCTGTGGAAATTAAGCTGGTGTTTGTGTTCTGATTTAGTATACTGATACAGTAGTTTCTCCATTCACTGTCAATGGGAGACCCTCTGCATAGTTCTGGTTCAAGCAAAAAATCTCAAGTGACCAGTATCTCCAATTCCAAGTCTTCTTCTCAGAATAAGTATGGGCATATAGTTCGATTAAGCCATAGTACAATAGGCAGTGGGGCAGCTGGTCAAGCTGCATTGTTTTTACTCAAAATTGCTGCTTTAGAAGCTGTACGGAGGTTCTCAAGAGCGAAGTGTCCAGTTGTATGGCGCGGAGTTCAGGCTTTGCAACTTCTTTGCTATCCACCGTTTAAGTGGATTCAGAGATGGTCCCCATTCAAGGGTTTGGTCAATGGCGCACAGGTTTGTCCTCAAACACAATTGAAGTTCATACTTAAATCTTATTGATCCACATATTTGCACAGTTTCATTTCTAATATTGTTTTATATGCGTCATAACAATCATATCCTGTTTGTGTTCTGACATGTACATCAAGCGCTCCCTCTATATTCAGTACTATTTCAAATGCTTTTAATTAGCTGCCTATGTAGATAAATTCACACTTAACTAGTTTATGCTATGCATAACCACTAATCAGACGTCCTGGCTTATTCTTTGTTCTTCAAAGTTGTTCTAAGATAACAAATGATTAATATCTCAATTGTCAATAAGTTAGATGAAGTGTCCATTCTCTGCTCTTTGAAGCTGCTCCAAGAATATTGAAAAATAAAATAGAGTGAAATATATGTTTTTTTTTTTCTTCAAGTGTGCATCCCAAGTGAAATATTTAAAAATGGAATAGCATCCTGGAAAAATTTGTTAATGCTATATGTTATCTCCCTAGATTGCTCTTATTATCCATTGCTTTGATTAAAGAAAAGGGATACATATCTTGTGGCAATTATAATTCTCTACTATCAAAAAGACGACCCAAATTATGCAATGAGTGAAATATATGTTTTTTTTCCAAGTGTGCGTGGTCTCTGTGCATTATTTCCTTGCTATGGTCAGAGGTTTTTGAGAAGTAAAAACATTATTATTTTTCCTTTCTCATCTTTGTAAATTCCTTCCATTTCTGTTTTTTGCATTGTCCAGCAGGACAATTGATGGTTATATTTCTCTGGTGCCAGATCCTGTCACGGCCTTTATTCATCCTTTCAATTGCCACAGCTTTTACAGATCAAGTAGAGTGTACTAATGAAACCTCCAATGGTAATAGTGATGATTCATATCCAGAACCGAATTCAGAGCAAAACTCAGTACAGTCTACTTCGGATTTGAGGTATCTAAAACTAAAGGAATGCAGGCTTCCGTGACACCACTATACTCTATTTGAATTTTTTTGTTTCATTTGTGAAATGAGAAGATAATATATAAACATTTTAGTGATGATCTATATTAAGTTAATATTTTCTTAAAACTTCTATAGACCAACTGGCTACGAGTGGCTGTTAGGCATGAGTTCATGTTGGGACAAAATCAGTTAATCAAGATATATACGATGAACAGTTGTAGGTAGGGCTCTGAATAAGTCGAGCCTTAATGAGCCTCTTGGGCCTGGCTCGTTAAATATTCGACTCGAGCTCGAGGCAAACTCTTTGAAGCTAGGCAGACTTGCAAGCTGGTCTTCTAAAAGTTTATATTGCCTGTATATATAAATATATTATGATTTCTTATCTAAATATGTTCTCTCTCGGAAGTCTACATCAATCTCGTTTTTTAACCTAATTAATTGTATATTTATAGGTTTTATAATATTTATAATTGATAATGTTATAGAACATTTATGTGTACAAGTGTTAATATATATAATGTTTGGATATATGACTAAAAATTATTATCCATCTCATTACAGTATGCACTAAAGGATTTATTTTAATTTTACTGAATTTTAATTTATGATAAAATGCCAATGAGCCGAGCTCAAGCTTGAGCTTGATTATTTTTCACTGAGTTGAGCTCGAGCTCAAATTTATAAACTTGTTCAAGCTCGGGCTGAGTAAGATTCTATCGAACTAAGTCGAGCCCTAACAATTTTATGCTCAATTTGGCTCGATTACACCCATAGTTGTAGGTTTTGACAAATATCCTTCAATTATCATCTAACGTGGATTCTAAGTTGCATGCCCATTTCATTTTCATCAGCTTTTTTTTTTTTTAGGAAAGTTTTCTCAAGAGGAGTTAAATTGATCCTAGGATCTGTTTTTTTCTCACTAAAATTATCCTGATGCTTTTGTTATATCACTACGCTCACAAGCCAAATTATGTCTTTTTATTGATAATTTTTGTCTACTATTCGTGAATTCTGCTTCTAGCTTTCTTAAGATTTTGAATGATTTGTAGGATTTCTGATGATGCTCAAGATCTAACGGCTGAGGATTGGTTGATAAAACTCCATAAAGAGCTGGATAGTCAAGGGATTAGTTTACCAGAAAGGTAATTAGACAATACATGTGAATGCAATTTTTTGTTTAGAAAGACTCCATTGCTCAATCACCCCCCTCCCTAAAACTAGGATATTATAACAAGTACTTTAATAATCATTATAATTTAAGGACCATCATCATCCATACTTTGTTATGAGTAAATCATGAAACCTTCCGATTACCAAGACATGTTGGGCCAAGTGGTTAATACCACTTTGGATTTCCTCTGAGGTCTCAAGTTCGAGCCTCCTTGTCGACGGTATGGGGTGGGATTTGTGGGGTGGGGTTTAGGGTGACGCTCCCAAAGGG
>JAYMTF010005179.1:0-11972 GCA_036897485.1 Pelargonium nanum | reverse complement strand
AAGAGGCTGTGAAGAGGGATTATTAGATGGAGAAGAAAAGCTCAAATATTGAACTAATGGAAAAAGAAAAAACTCAAGAATATTGATTTCAATCTCAGGGCCATTGGAGAAAGATGAGGGCATTTTAGGGATTATAACATATTCTATTGGTCATGTGATACTCACATGACTATTTAAATGTATTTCAGTTATATTTGACGGTTGACGGATGTGTAAATAATTTTGGTACTTCCAAAACTACGTTTTAAAATTTGGGTACATTATGTGTTTTGGGACCGAAATTTGGGCCCTCATTTGTCATTACCCCATACTTCAATTACTGTTTATATTTTACTATTTTCTTGTATGTACCATAACCAAACTCCATAATTACTTGAACTCCCGAGTTTGCACTTGGTGCTTGTATGTTAAGATCAAGGATATATGACCAGTTGATTTCCGGGTCCGGGTTGTGTTTAGTGTGTTTTAGTTAAGTCGGGTTGACCTGCAGGTTTGAAGTGCTAGTCAATAGTTTGGAAAAAAAATTGAATCTCCTAAAGACTGTCTTCATGCTTATTTTCTCTTTCCACATAGGAATGTTTCTAAGTAATTTTAATAGTAATTGATGTGCGTATTTTGGTTTAGAAAAGTGTTTTCATCTTGTCCACGTGTTAGAAAAGTTGGTTTAGAAATATTCCAAGTGTTGAAGTCTGGAGATTGAACTAAAGGCTCGGGCCCTTGGGGGCGGAGCTGGAAGCTTGAATCATTTATCTTCTGTTTACAAATGTACAAATCGTTTCGGGCTTGAGAGTAAGAATCTCAACCAAAATTTAGGTCACCTCGGTAAGGAGGATTCTAGAAAAATAAAGTAGAAAGAGAATGTTTATTGTAAAATGTAAGATCAATTTTCTCTTAGCAAGGAAGATGTGTGTATATTTACGATCAAGCTCGTCAAGTGTCGTGTATGTTGTGTAGTTGATCGTTGGATGAGCGAAATCCACTTTGAATGTTAAAGTTCTAGTCTTTCAAGGATGTCAACTACGAGCGTCGAAGCTCTTATATGTTCTTTTGGGCATTAAAGGGGGTAATGGAGCCCCTAATAAGAGTCTCTACCACTAAAGATAGTGTCTCGGCATACGAACTGAGTGAGACGTTGTAGTGATGACCCAGTGAGACGGGAATCTTGGAGGTGACCCAACAGGGGGGGTGCTGTTTAGAATCTCGTGTATGGAGATTCAGTGCGAGGAAAAGTCGTTTAGAATCCTAATGAAGCGATGAGTTTTAGAGTTTACTTAACAAGACGTTAAAGTTTAATAAAATTCCAATGAAGCGAGGAACCTTCGAGTGTACTTGGAGAGGCGGTCAATTATTAAGACACGATCACTCGTGTCTAACATTCTTTTCCGGTTGTTTGATATCCTTTACTTGCATTCATTATACTTTCGATTCGGTCAACATCAACAACACAGTAACCATCCAATTTAATCAGTACAAAGCGGGAAGGAAATAAATCCCTCAGCTTACCAAGAAAATGGTCCATGTTGCCTTTATGCGCATAATTCTATGGAGAGTTTAATGAAAGGTTCGGGAGACGCGAAAATCATGTATAAAAGATTGGTCGTAAATAGAAAAATTACACCTCAGGGAAAGATTTTTTATTTTATTTATCTATCGTGAGTAAGAAATGAAAGAACACCGGGAATAATAAAATCATTGTAAATTATTGTCTCGGAAGTAAAGTTTCTAATGGGTATCATAAAGAGAATGTCGATGTGAGCACTGCCTCATAGAC
The DNA here is from genome assembly GCA_036897485.1 of Pelargonium nanum. Taxonomy (NCBI): domain Eukaryota; kingdom Viridiplantae; phylum Streptophyta; class Magnoliopsida; order Geraniales; family Geraniaceae; genus Pelargonium; species Pelargonium nanum. The sequence continues at coordinate 10,201 of JAYMTF010005179.1, read as the reverse complement.
ATAGTGAGTGCAACAACAGGCATGGACGATACTTGTGCCAAGACAACAATTCGAGGGTGAACAATTATGAACCGAAAAATGCAGTTGAAAAACCAAATCGAAATAGCGTGTAAGTGGAATAAACTGATTTCGAGAATGAACTATTTCAGTAATATAGTCCAAATTAGATATTAGCTGCCCTGAAAAAAGATGAATGAGCAAACCATAACGCATATTAAGCTGAGCATACCTACATCGCCCAAATGAATAATAAACAAGAAAACCATCTCACATCACAAGGAAACAGATCCAATTGCCAAGCAGCTTGGCTGTACCAAAAACGAATTCAACTTAAACCATACCAAGTTGACAGAAAATTGCCATATTTTGCTGAGTTGTAATATGCCATTATAGTACACACATCAAAATATACAAACTAGCAAGAAATTTGCTAAACCATCATCACACAAGGAAACAGTTAATCTGAAATTCAATCACTCAAATAACTAGTCTTTACCATAGGACAAACTCGAAATCTTTTTTCTTTGTTCTATGGGAATTATGCTGATATGGCGGCCGAAAGCAAAGTTAAAATGAGGAGGAGCCACCATATCAGGATTTGAACACACAATCTAAATGAAAAACCCTGCACTCAGACTACGTGGAAAGAAAGTGGCTGTCTTGATAATTGTTCAACACTTGGAATTGTTAGGCTATTTTCTAAGCAGGCTGTAGGAGGGTAAATCTTCCAGACGCATTACATCTTCAAGTAGAAGCTCCCTTTCCAGTTGACGCCGTGTAGCTTTCATCACCGTCTACAAGGAAACAATTTATATACGAGGACATAAGGGTGAGCAGGGGAAATGCAACACAACATATTTGACAGTGATACCATAAGAATTTTACCTATGAATGTTATAAGGTATTACACAAAACTATTATAACTGGCCAGAAAGATTCGACTATTTCGATCACTGCGCAATAAGGGTTTTTGAACTCTATCTAGAAGATTTTTTAAGCATACAAGTTAAATGACTCTTCATATAATAGTATTACATATTAGAAAATGTCGATCATTGCTATTTATACATGCAAAGGGGGCTTTCCAATTCCAAAAAAACCTTAACCCAATAGAACACAAGCACATTACATTCTGCACTTCTGCTTAAAGAGCACTGTCAATTCAGCAATTTATCCTAGAACTTATGAAGGATCAAAACGATGGTTGTCAAAACCCGACCGCTCAAACAAGTGACCCAATCAACTGACCGGAGTTAGACTACCAGTCCAAATTTTAAAACACTGATTAGAAAAATATTCATGGAACTTATAAAGTTTCCCAACGCTAATGCAACCACCTAAATAGATGCACGGAAAAACAAATCCAACATACTGATTAGAATAAGTACTGATGAAGGTATAAGAAAAGCTTTATCCCTAAATGAAACATGCTAGATGAAGAATACATACATTGAAGTCCATGTACGAGGCATGCATGGCAAGCCATTCCTGATCCATTAGTTTAAATGTGATGCAATAGAGCAAATCAAATGCCGACTCATTTTCTGTAAGGCAGAAACAGAAATGCTATATCAACTAATTGAAATAGTAGATCAGAAGTAAAGATAAATTAAGAACCAATTAATACAGCCATATAATTTCGAAAAGGGAACTCCAAAAACAATATTCAGAGATAATGTAATAAGGGTTAACTAGCAAGTGTCTCATTTTACCTGAAAGAAACTTCAAGAAAGTAGCTCCAAAGAATGTGCGTGGCTTGACTGTACAGTGAAACCACAAAGTAAAAGAAAATATCATATTTCCAAATGGACTACGACTATAGGGAAATAAAAATCCAATTCAGGAAGTACTGATTGGCAGACAGATGTATCTGATGACCGACCATTGACCCAGACTTGCATACTTTATCTAATCTAAGAAGCACAATCAAGTATAAAGAAAATACTTATTAGGATGTTCAACTAATAAAATCAAACCACTTCAGTAATATGATAAGTGCTATATAATGGCTCTCCATTATCCATTGTGAATTTATTTAGCTTTTTTTCTTCTTCTTCATAATCTTGCAACCTCAAAACAAACCCAAAATGCTGCCAAAGTTACTCAGATTTTTTTTACAGGGTTTAGGAACACAAGATGTGAGAAATGAAGCCCTGCAGTATGCACCTAGGAGGCACCAATTCGGACGACATGATTTACGACACGATTCAGACGGGTGTTTCACAATTTTCAAGAGACGAAGGAACGATTCGTTAGAATACGTAAACTTTTTATTAAAATTATATTTTTATATGTAATATACTACATGAATATGTAATTGTAATTATATTAGTTTAATAATGACCAAAACAACACACATATTACCATCGCATCATAATAAATCATACTCTCTCCGTCCCAAAATAAGTGTCATCTTTCCTTTTCGGGAAGTTAGTTTTGGATGAATTACATATAGTATCCCTATAATAAGTAGCTAGTACCCCTTAAGTTTGTTATAACATCTCCATGGGGATACAAAATAAAATGTACAACCCTAATTCCCCTTAATTTTTGTTAAAATTGAAACCAAGACACTTATTTTGGGACAGGAGTAATTTACTAGTCATTAAAGCATTAATAATAAAATTTTTAGGTGAACTAATAATGTGTTAAATTAAAATGTTAGAATTTAAGGTTCAAAAGAAATGTGAGATATTTATATGAAACCAAATCCGCATATTTGACACGAATCTGTAAACAAATCTTGATTTTTTTTTCTTATTTAAACCAAATCCATATATTCGACACGTATTTGGAAAGAATCGGCATGAATTGTGTCCTATTCGTGAAGGCGACAAGAATAACATGTCGGTGCTTCATAGGTAAGCGCAAATGTTTGAAAGAAAAAAAGAGTCAAACTCCCACTCCTGTAATTATTATTTCAGAAACTGGTAGATCTTCTTAGGAACAAAAATCATGTTAGCGAGAAGAACAAACCTGCTTCCAGATCAAGCATTTGAATAAGCATGAATGTGATGTTCACACCAGCTACAGCAAATGGGTACTCCCACACTGACCGATCACCTTCCTGCTTTCGAAGAAGGTCATGGAAGGATTTCTGCATACAACAGTTTCGTAACTATAGGACAATAATAACCAAAGGGTAAGCCTGTAAACATAGCCAAAACTAAATAAAATAATGTATCTATGTATGTAGCTTAATTGGCCTATACGTTTTGCATAACCAAATGCACTGCAACCTTTAGGCTATGTTAGGGCTAGGAAAAGTGGGGCAAAAGACAAATTGAAGGAAAACAGTAGCTAGGAAGTTAAGCTCTTGGACCTTTATCATACATCAGAACCAAGGGAACACATTTACCCAAGGTGTGGGCACATATCATTTTCTGGAAAGATTGGGGCAGGGAAGTAGTTTTGAATCCAAAACCTGAAGCCCCTGCCCCTAATCTCCCATTCCCGAATACTGGAATTCAATGTCAGTGATGCCTATATATAAAGGGAAAAGCTACAATATAGGAAGATTGTCACTAGCAAGATAACAGTTTGTTTTTCCCCCATCTTTTCACGTTTTTGAGTATGTATGTGTCAATGCCTCTCTTGATCTTAAATTGTTCATTATTAAGGCCTCCCTCTTTCCTTTTTGGCAATTTAATTTTGTATGCAAGGCCAGATAACTGGTTGATCCATTCAGCAAATCAGCTACAATTGCTCAACCTCACTTGTGAGTTGTCTAAAGGCTAATTGTTAAAGATTAAGATAAAACTAACTACCTAACTAAGAATCTATTCATAGTTTGCTTTCCATAGTATTTTCCAAACGTCAAACAATATAAAATTGAGTCGGATGTTGCAGTTCATTTCCCAAACTATGCTGGACTTCCACTATAAAAAACTGTTGAATTTCAATATTTTCATCACTGCATCATCACGAGAGAGAGAGAGAGAGAGAGAGAGAGAGAGCATACTGGAAAATTCCGGGCAAAGTACAACAAATTCTCCAATGATATAAAACCACCACCCCTGCCATAAGTTCAGAAACAAACAATAAGTATAAATAATTGAAACAAATTTGAAAGGGAAAAAAAAAAGGGGAATAAAGACATTAAACGCTTGAAGAAAGGAAACAAAGGTAGACCTGAAATCTGTAGATGGATCCTTTCCCTGCCAACCCATTTCCTTCCACTGCTCAGATATTAAACCATGAAGTTCTTCTTCAGGAAATGCAACATTCCATAGGGCTCTTAAAGCTTCCTACAAAAAAAGCAGCAATATCATAATAATGAGAAAATAAGATCGTTAAATAACAGAATATACGCATGAACTAGCTATGAGAATTCAACGATCACCCTTAAAGAAGAAAAATGTAAGACTGTGCAGTCCACATCTATGCTTAACCACTTTTACCATGAGTACTATGACTTCCTAGAGTTAAAAGAACCTTCACCTAAATGGTACCTGGTGCTCAGGGTTTGAACTATCATAAGCAATATCTATTCGGCTCTGTAGTCTCTGTAAGCACTCTTCCTGAAGAAAAAAAATGAAAAAAAAAAAAAAAACATAACCAGACTATCATCAAAATCATTACTTCAGAAGAATAAAAAGAAAATTGAACAAGAGAAATTAAACAGCACAAGGTCATGATCTTCGGCGACTCTCAAATAATATAACATTAGTAATATCCAAAATCTACCCTATACAAAGTCAAATACTTTTTTTTGTCAATCAATTACATGATCAGTAAACAGTTTCTTGAACAGTCTAGCGCTATATCTGAATCCATTCGCAACCAAAGTACAGGCATTAAGGAAGAAAGAAACTAAGGGAATTAACTATTAAAAAAGAGTCATAATATTCACAGTAAAAGCTGCTTATGGTAGTTTCACATTATATGCAATCAGCGCATGATTTTCTTTATAAAGTACTTTGCAAACTACAGTATTGCCAAATAATTGAGCACATCAGGGAATGAAGAACGTAAACAATACAGAATACATAGTTTACATATTAAGAAGAGCAAGCAATGATGTTTAAGCATGTTAATTTTTATATAGGCCCAACTGTTTTCTGATATTAGATTTATCAACTTTTGTATCGTATGTATCAACCATTGGAAGGGTTGAATCATTCATTGAACTGTATGTATGGTATCGAATCGCACGGTACCGAAACGATTCATTCGGTTAAAAACATGGGGCTACATAATGATTGGGCCTCAAATCCTAATTTATAATAGCATGCTCATAAATAAAAAAATTACATCTGAGTAAGTAAACTATTTACTTTCTATTTTTCTCTTCAAAATCCAAGCCAACCAACACCAACCATAACTAGCTTCTTTTTTTAGCGCAAGGTTTTTATTATTAGTAACAATAATATTACTTCAGGTTTGATTTGGTTAGGATTTGAAATAGGAAGAGTGCATAATGTGCACAATGAAAACAATGAAGGGAAACTGAAAACAAATAGAAAAACAGGCGTGAGAAGAGAAAGGACTCACAGTCCATGAGTTTAGGTCTCCATGGTGAGAAAGCGGACTTGATAATGGTGGGTAGAATATAACTATCGGTCTTCGTGTCATAGTTAAGCATCAAAAGTTATTTACTTTGTGATAATGATTATATGCTACACTTCTAAAAATAAATTTAACTTGTTTTTTTATGGTTTTCAAAAGAGTTTCAATTAATTATCCATGCACAATGCATGATACACTATACTATGAAACTAAAAATTAATACATATTAAGCAAAATAGTGTGAGATATTTTCCAAACTATACATAACTCAATTTTAGTAAAAAAAATTATGAACCATAGATTCACAATTCGACACAATCCACGTTTCAAAAAAATAGCTCTAATGACTCACGATACGAACCTCGATCCTACAACCATGAAGGTGACACATGGGTTTCAACAAAGTGTGGTGCTCTTTAAAAAACCATCTGAAAAAGTAATTTTAAATAATAAAGCATAACCATTATTATAATAGATCAATAAAGTTTGATAGTGATAGAAATAAATTGTTTTAGATGAATCATTTTTTTATCCAGCAATTAATAAACTATATAGTATAACTTTTTTAACAATGCTGTTATTTCTTCAATGAAGACTATTAAAAATTTAAAATGACGTTTCTTCACCTCATAAGTTACAATATACATGTCCAAAATTAATTTTGCTCTCGTACACGCATTAATAATGATGAAGCATTTTCATCTCAAGATGAGGACTCTTCCTCTAGACAAAATTGAGGCTATTAAGTAAAGAAAAATGATGAGGCACGCCCAATTAGCACCTCAAATACAGCTGAGAAGCACACGCCTTTTGAGATTCACCTAAGCCTCGCTTTAACAACTTTGAGGCTCAGCCATGCACCTTGTGTACTTTTTTAAAATATAAATAAAAAAAAACATTGACAAAACATGAAGATCCCTTCACCAAATCCTTTTTCCACATAGGAACACAAACACAAATCAATAAATTAGTATTCAGGGCATTACAATCTTAGAAGTCAAACAAATTGTAAGACTTATACCTGGGAAGGGGTTAAATCGAAGGACGGACGAGCATCACTCTCTCTTCTCTGTGCACATACACAAGAAAGACCCCGGCCAAGCCATGCTGCTGATCCAGCCACAACCTCAGCTGTAACAAAATGAAACCACAAGCTAATGAAACAATGTTTCTGTATCTTTTAATGGCAAAACTTTAAGATCTATCAGGTGGAGCAAAAAGAACTCTATGCCTGCTTTGTTTTTAGTTACTTATCGTACAGGATTGCCACCATAGTTTGAGTTATCATGGTTCAAGCTTGATAGGCATTCCACATACAAATATAGACTATGTTCCTCCAAAATGACAATATATGAGCATCTAAAGCTTGTTTAAAGACCTACAAAAACATTCAAGCAATACAAGCGAAGGAAGTAGAAAACTAAAGTAAGGTGTAAATCATAAGGAAATTATGCAAAAGTACAATGCCTCAGATGCTCTACCTTGCCGTATCAACCAAACATCAAAAGCATTAGCACTGCATTCACACCTCATGATAGAAGGAGAACACTTTTATTAAGTAGAACTACATATTTCAAAATTCTAAAACATTTTTGAAATTTGAATGAATCAGCTAGCTCAATATAAATCTCAGTCCAATATAAGTTCACCTTGAGATCTGACATCTTATATTTCACAACTTTCAGATCACCAAGCAGCATCAAATGCCATAAAGTATCAAGACACTTAGCAACATAAGTAGCTAGAATTGCAGAAAATTTTCAACCAAACAATGCAAATGTAGTCCACAGTGAATAGGAAGGAGATCAAAGTTCTGGCTAGTTCTACTCATGTCCCAGACAGTAGGAGGCTTCATCAAAACAATATTCGTTTCCTATACATACAGAACCACACTCATTGTCGATGATTCAACTTCATACACTCCTTGGCGATGATTCAACTACACACACTCCCAAATCTGGCAGAGCAAATCTTAATTATCAAATACTTCACTACCAAAATTTCAAGGGCTCAAAGACACTTTAGAACAAAATTGCACACTAAGAAATTGATATGAGATGAATTTTCTAGTACATAGAAGTAATTGCAACAAGTCACCCACCACAGTAAATTTGTACGTCAGTACACATCAATTCACTGAAATTTTCAGATTCCAGACGATCTAGTCTCAAACAGTAGATCCAAATATCAAAAGGTATCCCCAGAGTGTGGAGAGAGAAAGAGCATAGATAGAGAGACTACCAGAAGTTGAATGGCAGGTGTTGCCTCTCTCCAGACCTTGAGAAATCCTCCTGACAGCGACAAACGAGCCACCTCTGTCATCCATCACCTCTCTCCAATGACAACAGCAAACACTACAACAAGGCTACCATAATCACAAACCCTAACAGATTCAGTGCACCAGCCAATCACACCGCCGAAACAGAAAGATCAAATGCAGAGAGAATCGGAGGAGCTAGTTGAAGCAACCGGAAGATTCGCTGGCAGCCGATTCGACTCGCCAACTGAAACGAGGAGTAGCGAGGAGGAGAGATCAAAATGGAGCTCCAGTGGACGCCGAATCGGTTCTTGAGCGAACCGGAACGGAATTTAACAGAGGAAAAAGAAGAAGGAAGCTACGGAGAAGGAAGGAGCTAGGGTTTGGGGATCGACAGAGAAGAGACCATTGTTCGACTGAAGAGAAAGCAATCGACAAACAGTTCTCTCTCCAAGAAACTGTGTGTTTGGATTCGGGATATAGATAAAATGGTGGGCAAGCAATGTCTGAGAGAAGAACTTTTTTTCTTTTCTTTTTCTTTTCCTTTTCCTTTGTTATTATATATTTTTCTTTTTTCCTTTACATAAAAATGAAAAGGTGGCGCTTTATAATTTCTTTCTGGAGCACGACTTGTTGGTGTTTTTTTATATTTAATTTTAAAGATCAAATCTAAATAATTCACATTTGAGAGCAACAGAACGGGAAATGGAAAATGATCGGGTCTACACTCTACACTGATAACAATAATGGTGGAAAGGCTGTAAACGCCTCTCCGGTTACTGGTCACTGTACAGTAGTGTAGTGTTATTTGGCCAATGGCCATGGAAATTGGAAAGGTATATCCCAGTGGCTAGTGGGGCTCAATTGGCCATATTTTCTCTTGTTATTGGTCATTGTTGTGTAGTGTCATTTTTTCTTCTATTTTCCTCTTCCCGCGACACTCACCGAATGTTACCACGCACCCGTCTTTCGAGTGAATGATCTCTTTGATGCTCGGTTAGGAATTAGACGATAAAGATTGTATGTTTTGGAGGGAACTGTGGTTATCTTTGCATTGTTGTCTTATTGTGTCATAGTGGTTAAGTCTAATTGTAAGAGTTTGTTTTACTCAATTGTTCTCTCCTAGTTGGTGACGCAGTTCGGACCTCTGTTTCCTGCATGTGGGCCTGATCCTTCTAGGCCCAACAGTTGTCACCTCGGAAGTGTACGAATTGAAAAAATCTCATTCGAAAAGAATAATAAAACGAAACAACATAGAATAATCGAAGAATGATCAAGCGTTATCTAAGACCGAGGATGTCTCATTCCCGTGGATGTTTATGTTTGTTTCAGACCATGCTTGGATTGGGAAAAAAATCATCCAGGTGCTAACGAAGATCAAGCGTCATTATGAAGGGCTATAAGGTTTTCGTTGAGCCCTGATTTTGAAACAATCAGAAGGAATTGTTGAGGTTAGAGCTAACATTTTTCTGTTCAAGTTGTGGAATGTAATCTCCATCGCTATGACATTTCAGCCATTCATATCTTTGTTGTTGTGAGCCATTTCAGGTCGCTGTCCATAGACCCTCGTTTCCTCCTCGCGAGCCATTTGGGTATCCTCCCATCTCCTTTCGTTTCCTCACCGCCGCAAATTGTTTATAAATCATAACAAGAAGTTAAGAAGCATTCATGACATTGTCATCTCGCTTGCGCGAGCATTCAAATCACTGTCCATGAACCTCTGTTTCTTTGTCTCGCAAGTCACTCCAATCATTCCTAACAACCTAATAGCACCCTTCACCTACGAGCTCATCTTAAGAAAGTCAAAAGTCAAAATTTGACTAAGTAACAAAATACGTGGAACCGTCTCACACCTCCTCGAGCTTGCCCCAACTAAGTCAAGACGAGACTACAATCTGATAAATCAAAATTGCTTGGAGTGAGGGGGTGCTAGTGATACGTCGAAAGTCACAAGTTAAAATGATGAATTAAAATGCAACACGTGATGCCCAATCGTTGCGTCATGTCGATTATCTCGGTAATATCGGTCATCTTGGCCATTCCGAACATCCTAGTCATTGCGGAATACATGCAGGTTCGTGGACTTGCTCCCGAACCGCAATGCCCAAAGACTTTCCCCCACAAGCACTTCCAAGTCCATCGGTCGCGTAACACGTGTTTGACAAGTGTATCGATTACGCCACATAGTAAAAGAATTTTTTAGGATTTCGGGTTGCCGAGCCTCGTAGACTAGGGCTAGATTAATGGCGAACGAATAAATGAAATCATAAATCTGTATGCAATATAGAAATCAAATGTCTGATTGTGTGAAACAAGTAAAATAAAGGGATAATTACCAAAGACTACCCTGTCTAATACACTTTTTGCAATGGGTGACCCTGAACTTTTTTTCGTAACTTTTAGCTACCCTGAACTTTCAATTTTTTATTTTGTTGG
>JAYMTF010005178.1:0-11974 GCA_036897485.1 Pelargonium nanum | reverse complement strand
AATATGTATAATAAATCATTTTTATGATAGTAAAGCCAAAGGTCCATTTCTTGGATACTATGTAATGAAAAGACTAAATTGACTAAAGAATCATATAGCTGATAGTCTGAAGACTGCAATTTGAGCAATAGAGCTCTGTAGTGTTTTGTAGTTGTAGAAAATGTTGATACTTCCATTATGCATATTATGATGCTTCATCAGGTATGCAATATATTATATTGTAATGCAGATGCCTAGTAGGGTAACACATTATCATTCATCAACACTTAACATAGGCTTCTGCTTGTTAGGCTACCAAAGACATGTGCTAATAGTGTTTCGTAATCATTAGGTTTGGTCAGTGCTATATTTGACATTTAATTGTGGGTGAAGTTCTATTGCTTAATCAATAACATTTACCTTCACTATTGACGAATGATGACTATGTTAACATGATATGTTTAGCAACAACCTTATGTGCTCATAGAATCATAAGTTACATGGGTGGGATAAGATGATTATGAAGATATACACACTGACAATTACTGAGTTGGGACCCCCTCTTCGTGTTTCTGTTTTATAGAGATGACTGATTCTGGATTCCTGGGAAAACCGGAAGAAGTTCCACTTTATGATCATCGACCTTATCCGTTGTCTGAAGATAATTATTTACGAGTTTGCCTAATTCCAAAAAGAAAGGTTAGACAAATAAAACTTCATACATGCTGAACTTGTTACCCTGATCTGTTGTTTCTAATTTAACAGTTTTGTAGGGAGCAAATTTTAGGGATCTCCCTGGTGTGGTGGTAGGAACTGATAATGTAGTCCGACGAGATGCAGCAAAGGAGCAAATAATGTTGGCATCTGGAAAACCAATGGTTGGTGCTAGTTTTTATTAAATTTTCCCCACCACATATTGTTTCAGAAATGTCCTCTCTATCCATGCAAATGTCACCTAGGTTCTTTGTTGCTTAACTTATGTTACAGTGATCCTTGCATGGGATACTGAGACATGTACTGAAACGGCAGCTCCCATTCCAAACTTTCTATAAGAGTTATATTTTATCAAAACTAACATGACAGGGGGTACTCGGATCAGATTCGTACCTTAAACTGGGGTGCCCTAGGATTCTAAATGTTAGTTAGGAAAAACGAAGAGCATTGCAGTGAATAATGGATTGGGGGTGTTAATGTCTCTAGAGTATAGATTCCAGTGCAAAATGGGGGAAAGGGGAAACTAATCTCACAATATGTGTTGGAAACTGTGTTATATATATGTTGAATATGAACAGGAGTTTCTTTTAGCACGAGGTAACTAAAGGTAACTGGCAGTTCAGAAACATATCATACAGCTTTACAAAAGTCTAACCCAGGAAGATTACACTGTAAAATACTTAAGTTCTTGGGATATAAAACATGTTGGAAGGATTGGAATGATATCAAATTGACCGAGTAATAAAAAAACTGTGGCTATCATGAAATAGAAGTAATTCTCTTCCGGTTCCTTGCAAAAAGATTACGCTGTAAAATCCTTAAGTTCTTGGGATATAAAACATGTTGGAAGGATTGGAATGATATCAAATTGACCGAGTAATAAAAAAACTGTGGCTATCATGAAATAGAAGTAATCCTCTTCCGGTTCCTTGCAAAAAAGGAACTTTAAGTTGGAGCAGAATGAATTAGTAATACTGATACATAATTCTGTCTCTTTTATGTAGATACCAGATTTTGTTTTCACCTTCGAACAAGGAAAGTCCAAGAGGTTAGATGTATTTTTCTTCCTGCAACACTTTCCTATATTTTCTCTTGATTTGTAATTCTGAAACATTATTTTGTGTAGGCCATTTGCAAGATTATGGTGGGATGAGACAGTGCCAACCGTAGTGACTTTCCCAAATCATCGCAACCAGGTATCTCCTTGCTCTAGTTCTATTGAATAGCAAAATCACATATCCAAGACATTGCTGAAGTATTTGAGTTTCTGTAGGCAGCATTACATCCAGAGCAGGATCGAGTCCTCACAATACGAGAATATGCAAGGTTGCAGGGCTTTCCAGATTATTATAGATTTTATGGGACGGTTAGAGAGAGGTGCGGCCTTTCACACTTGGAATACTGTGGTGTTTCTAGTTATAATATGAAAAAAAAACATGTTGGTTTTGGTGCTTTAATATATCCACTCAGAAGTTATGGATTTTAGCTGCAGTGAACTCTATCTTAGTTTAATGTATGCAGGTACCGTCAGATTGGAAATGCAGTTGCTGTTCCTGTGGCACGAGCACTAGGATATGCACTGGGGATGGCAGTTCAAAAACTGGGTGGCAACGAGCCTCTGATGACCCTCCCCCCTAAGTTCTCTTACTCCACTAACATTCAGAAACTGAGTGGCAATGAGCCCCTTGTGACCCTCTCCCCAACCCTATCTGCATCGAATAACAATCAATTTACTGGGAATGACATTCAAAACACTGAATGCGAGCGACCGTTCAATCATGACCCCCCTAAGTTATCCCAGTCAAATAACATTCCTTTTATGGAAGACGGCATTCAAAAACCTGAAGAGGCAGTGACACTCATGCTTGATCTTCCAAAGTGTTCTCTGTCAAATGAAATCCCTTCTGCGGGGGATGGCATTCAAAAACCTGAAAATGAGGCGACACTCATACTTGATCTCCCAAAGTTTCCTCAGTCAAATAACATTCATTTTACAGAGGGTGACATTCAAAAAACTGAAGAGGCGCCACTCATGCTTGATCTCCCGAAGTGTTCTCAGTCTAATAACATTCCATCTGCGGGGGTTGACATTCAAAAACCTGAAGAGGAGGCGACACTCATACTTGATCTCCCAAAGTTTCCTCAGTCAAATGACATTCATTTTATTGAAGGTGGCATTCAAAATACTGAAGAGGAGGCGCCTATGCTTGATCTCCCGAAGTGTCCTCAGTCAAACAACATTCTTTCTACAGGGGATGACATTAAAAAACCTGAAGAGGAAGTGCCACTCATACCTGATCTCCCACCTCAGTCAAATATTGTTCAGTTTACGGGGGATGACATGGAAGAAACTGAAGAGGAGGCACCACTCATGCTTGATCTTCCAAAGTTTACTCAGTCAAAGAACATTCACTTCACGGGGGATGATATTAGAAAAACTGAAGAGGCACCACTCATGCTTGATCTCCCGAAGTTTTCTCAGTCAAATAACATTCATTTCACGAGGGATGACATTAAAAAAACTGAAGAGGCGCCCCTCATTCTTGATCTCCTTCAGTTTCCTCCGTCAAATAACATCCATTTTACAAGCAATGACATTGAAAAAACTGAAGAGGAGGCACAACTCATGCTTGATCTCCCAAAGTTTCCTCAGTTAAACAACATTCCTTCCAAGGGGAATGACATTCAAAAACCTGAAGAGGAAGTGCCACTGATACTTGATCTCCCAGCTCAGTCAAATATGGTTCAGTTAACGGGGGATAACACTGAAAAAACTGAAGAGGAGGCCCCATTCATGCTTGATCTCCCGAAATTTCCTCAGTCAACGAACAATCACTTCGCAGGGGATGACATTCGAAAAACTGAAGAGGAGGCACCACTCATGCTTGATCTCATGAAGTTTCCTCAGTCAAATAACATTCATTTCACGGGGGATGACATTAAAAAAACTGAAGATGTGCCCCTGCTGCTTGATCTCCTGCAGTTTCCTCCGTCAAATAACGTTCATTTTACAGGAGATGACATTCAAACAACTGAAGAGGAGACGTCCATGTTTGATCTCCTGCAGTTTCCTATGTCAAATAACATTCGTTTTGCAGGGGATGGCAGTCAAACAACTGAAGAGGAGGCGCCTATGCTTGATCTCCTACAGTTTCCTATGTCAAATAGCACTCATTTTACGGGGGATGACATTCAAACAACTGAGGAGGAGGTACCATTCATGCATAAGCCTCTGAAGTTTCCTGAGTCAAATAACATTCATATTACTGAGGATGACATTAACAAAACTGGCAAGGAGGTGTCGCTTATTCAGATGGAAAGGATCAATGATCCAGAGAACTGATTTATATTCATTCTTGTGTACGTCCTTTTAAATTTGTGCATTAGCAGTGCCCATGGCTCAATTTTCAGTCTGTTCAGCCGTATATGCACTGTCATGGCAAATATCTGGCCAGAAACGTGTTTTATTGTATCGAATGTTTGGTTCCTGGATATCAAATTCAGATGTAGAGTAACAGACTCTGAGAATCAATGTGACTTCCATTTATAATCAATTAGCAGGCTCCTTAAATGAATTAGGTAGTGTTTGGGTTGAAATATTTAGATAGGAAATGAGAATGAGATTCTCATAACAGACAAAATCGTATTCCAAACATGAAAAATGAGAATCTCGTTCCCATTCCCATCTTTAGTCAAAAGTTATAATGTAAACACTGCATTAATGCTCCTTCTAATATACTAAATATCACATGTCTTTCTCCTCTATGCAAGATAATTGTAAATAGAGTTTATGCATAAATTTATCAGGATTGATCAGGTTGATGATTGCCTTGAAAGATTGATGGAAGAAAAAGGCCAGGAGATGTACAGAATGAAGGGTTTCTTGTCAGTGGATCGTTCGGATCAGCACTATGTTTTTCAGGTTCTCACATCTCTTCACATTGTCTTGTTTTCATCATCTAATGATTCTTATCTATTTGCTTTTGGACCTTCCACTTGCATATCTTCTCCTGCTTTGATGTGTGCATTCCACACGGATGGCTACCAACTAAAAAACATGGGAGCCTGATGAGAAGAAAATAAACAAACTAGTTAAGAATTTAAATGAGACTATCTTACGAAAAGGTTTCTGAGGTTGTCTTGTATGACAAATAGTCGCTAACACCAGAGATGCTAAACCAAATAATGATTCCGACATGGCGAAAATCCATGATTTTGGAGCATCCTGGTGCGTATTATGCCAGAAAGTTTTGTTAGTGTAGTTTACGCATCATAGTTCCAATTCAAAAGTAGTTTTGAGTGTGTATCACTTTTACTTTTATTAAATCTTGCAAGTTTTGGCCTTTAATAGACCTTGATTACTCTTTTAATCTCTCAAGGTGTGGCTGGTCAGAGGGTTTCAACCATAAACTGATACAGAATATTCTGCAGTCACCGCCAATCCCCCGCCCCTTGCGGAGATTTCTAAACTTGTCCTTGTTCATCAGGACCACCACCACCACCGTCTCTTGGACATGACTTTTTTTCCCACCATCCCACTGGGCTTGACATGTGGCTCCTCAAATATTATATTCCCTCGTGTGCTAGCGAATATTCCATGCTGGCATCTACATGGCACTCCTCTCCTATTCCCCTCAGCTAGGTTTCTTGATCTCAGATGGATGGTGGAGTGAGGTTCATGTACTCATGTAGGTTTGTGCATGTCACCAGAAACAAGTAAACAACAAGAAAGTCACATAGGCATAGGCATCAACATATTATTTATTATTCTTACTTATTGGTAATTTTATTCTCTCTTGCACTTTCAGGGGAACGCGGCTTGTTGCATACGCATCTCTCTTTTTCGCTCTGCTCATTCTCTCACCAGCTTTTAGTCTTTTGCTTTTGGGACCTCCCGGGATTGATCTTCTTCTGATGTGAAAAATAAAGAAATGGAGATTTAAAGGGGAAAGACGAAAAGCAAAAGCAGCTCCAAGAATTTGGAATTTGCTTTTTAGGGAAAAGGAAAGGAGGAGAACTCAAGTATATAAGTTGAGGTAGTGAGTGTTTTGGGAAGTTGGAAGTGGTGTAGGCCTTTTATGGAGGGCATATTTGGTGATGGGAGCAATGGTATGGGGGCAGGGAATTTCGGATATGTGATGACCAGAGACTCCAAGCCAAGACTGAGATGGACGGCTGATCTTCATCATCGGTTTGTGAATGCTGTCACCAAACTTGGCGGCCCTGACAGTAAGTCCTAATTGACTGCATTTTAGTTAGTGAAGTGTGTTGGTTAGTAGTTTCATTTGGGTTTGTTTGTTATTGTTATTCAGAAGCTACTCCCAAGTCAGTGTTGAGGCTAATGGGCATGAAGGGCTTGACCTTGTACCATTTGAAAAGCCATTTACAGGTACTCTTCAAACACTTCTCTTCTTTATCTTCACTATATCCTTTTGGACTGTGATTATGATATCTCTCTTCTTCATGGTGCATAGAAGTATAGACTTGGGCAGCAAGCCTCGAGACAAAGCACCACAGAACAGCACAAAGATAATGGTGGTGAGTGCTATATTGTTCTGCTACACAGAGAATGTCTTGGAGTTCTTGGCTGTTGATCTGCTCCTTTGGTTTTCATTTTTTCAATATTGATGTGAATAGCTGGTTTTGTTTCTTGATAATATTTTCTAAGAGCTTGTGTATTTGGATTTTAGGGGGTTCGTTGGTGTATTTCAGTGATCCGGGGACATGTGCCAATTCATCAAACTGTGGAAGTGAAAAAGGGTAAGAGCTGATCAACCTTTTTCATTTATTTTGGTTCTGTCAATAATCCTTATAATAACCCTTCCTATGTGATGCGACCAGTTGCGTTGCACTGGAATTCATCTGCAGTGTTAGGGTAATTGAATCAAGTTTAGTAACTGTGATTCAAAAGTGTATGATTATGTTTTATTATCTCAGCCCCTAGAAGTATTTATAGGAGTAGCTCTCTGCTTCCGATTGGTGGAGAGATTTTAGGAAACATAATCATAACCCGGACATGTGTGATCCAGATGACTATTTGGCCTGGGTTGTTTGGGGACCGGGACATGTAGAACATGGATCAGGCTTGGTGTCTCATGTGTCAGTCTGAGCCGAATCGGGCCGGAATTGAGCGATTTGGAAGAAGTGGGCCTACACTGGGCTGGACACAGCCATGTGGCTACATGATCATGTGGTCTTTATGGATCTGTTCAAATCTTTCCATTCTAGAATTTGTGTAGTCTCATTGCTGATAAATTGAACAATAATGCTTCAACAATTGATCAAAACAGAGAAAATCCCATAGCAGAGTCATTGAAGTGTGAGATTGAAGCGCAGAAAAGATTACAAGAACAGCTTGAGGTGCACATATATAGAGCTAATGCACAAATTCATTTCTTGAGTATTATGATTGCAATGAAACTAATGTTTGTGTTATGACATTGACAGGTACAGAGAAAATTACAAATGAGAATAGAATCACAAGGGAAGTACTTGCATGCTATATTAGAGACAGCTCAAACAAGCCTCTCACTGGACATGAACAGCTCCAGAAACCTAGAAGCAGCAAAGGCTCAACTCACTGACTTCAACATGGCATTGTCCAGTTTAATGGAGAACGTAACGAGTACTGATGTTTACAAGAAAACCAGTGGTGAAGCATTCCGGATACGCCAAGAAGAAGATCATGTCGAAATCGAAGGAGGCACAGTACATTTTGACTTGAACACCAATGAAAACTGTGACTCTGCTGGTGTGAAATGGAGCTGATACAATCTACTAAGCGGATCACACATATTTACACTCAACATATCTATCTTCATACATTCTCTTCACTAATCAGACTCAATGAGCTACCATTGTAAATAAACTTTAACTTAAATGTATTCTCTTCACAAGTCTAGAAGCAACCGATCGAGACATGAACATTGAAACAAAAATGACCAAGGAAATCAGCAACCGCTCTAAGGAGCACAAAATTAATATTTTTCTTGCACTCAGCCAAATAAAATAAATCAGATATTATGCAAGCATCAAACTCAAACCCAAATTTATGACCTTCCCCACAACTCAGCCAAATCACTTCCAGACCTCCCAAATGCAATCTCTTAATGTCTCTGGCAATCGTATCAGTCCCACTTAAGCCCGGGTTTTCAAGTCTACTACCATCTCAAGAGAAACCAAGGAAAGCAATGACCAAGAATTCAGTAGCTTTACACTACTAGGACTCTGCCAAGAGTAAGAGAATGAGTTAGGAATGGCAATGGCGCGGGCCTGGGCGGATTTTGCATTCTTTGCCCCTATGTCCGTCTCTTTTTCCTTTCCCCATCTCCCCCCATTCTCCGTCAGGGAATAATCTCTGCCCCCATGTTTTTTCCCATCGGGTCCCCATTGTTCGCGGGCCCCGTTACTTTCAATTTTTAAAATTATAAAATTATTTAAAAATTATAATTTAATATTTTGTATCGTATTACATAATAAAAATAAACAAATTACTATACAAATACACGATAAAAATCTTACAATAACGACAATGAATGCTTTTTATTTTATTTTGTAGTCTATGCATGTAACGTAATAAATCGTTAATCGTTCAAAATAAATAGAAATTATAGAGCATATAGCATATCGAATCAAACATTTCTTATAAATACAAAACATATTATATAATATTATCATTACAGTGAGAAATATATATGTGTATATAAATGTATGTTAACATATATTGTATACTACTACATATAATATTTATATGAATAAATTAAGAGCGCAGAAAATTGGGGCGGGGCGGGATGGGGAAAGGCTTCCCACCCCCCTATTTGGAGAACAGGGAAAATTCTCTATCTATCCCCGCCCCATTCCCCTAAAAACATTCCCCATCCCCTACTCCATCGGGGCGGGGATTGCGTGTTCCCGTCAGGTTCGGATGCAATTGCCATCCCTAATAAGCATTAATTTATATTAAACTAAAGCATCAACAGACGTACAAAAAGAGAACATCCCAAGGAACAAAAAGTAATTTAAATTTACCATTGTTGCGGTTTTGTCCCTTTTTGCCTCCACCATTATTCCTATTGTTGGAATAACTTCCAGAATAAGGAGTATCATCCAACTCCCTTGCCGAAGCAGCAACCATCGCAGAATGCGATCCGGACATGGCTTCCTTAGCCAAACCCGCCTCTTCCAAAATAAGCATGGAGCTGAGCATGCTTGATAGAAGGGTGGAAGAGGGTTACTTTGTCGAATCAAAGTACCAACACCACTATAGGCCTCAGTTAGAACCGTAACCATCTATAAGACGAGTCGATTATTTGAGACCCGTGCCCTGACGTTCTTGAGTTGATCTGACAACACCTTGAGCCATTGACAATACGTGGAGGCATTCGGAAAATCCTCCATGCTTGTGTGGGAAAACTCTGGCTCAAGTGTCACGGTACGATAATTTTTGTTGTCTTGTAATATGTCTCACAACCTATTCCAAGCTTCCATTGCTGTTGAGCCGGGTTCGAGAATCGTATGCAAAAGGTCATTAGAGATTGTGGCATAAATCCACTGGAGGACCGTAGCATCGAGGGTTGACCATAGCTCATTTTCTTCATCGGTCACTGGCTCTTTTCCTTTGCCTTGTTCCGATGGAATGATATGGTAAATGACCCGGTGAGATCGTGCGTGAATTTTAAAAAGCTCCGCCCATATTGAGTATTGGTTGTTTTCCATTTCAAGAGTGATGGAGACATGGTTCTGGATGTTTGAAACAAGTGAAAGGATGATTTGGAGTCAGACACGATGACTAGAGAAGAGGTTGAGGAGGGAGACACTACGGCGTAGCGGAAGAGAAAAGAGAAAAAGATCATGAGGAATACTAACCCTAGTGTTCTGATACCATGAAAGAAGGTAATTCCTTGATCTTTTCATTGAGTAAACATCAGTTATATACATCAACACAAGAGTGATTCTAGGCTATAACTAACGAATTCTAAACATCCTTCAAAGAATATGTGATAGAAATGTCCCACTCCTGCCTGCCCAGCATAGTCCAAATCTGCATGCATGCAATGCAACAAATATATATAAAAGCATATTTTAATTTTGATCATCTTCATTTTCTAGTTAAAATATGTATATAACATACCTTTCATGGATGCAAGAAAATCTTGTTGGGAAATGGAAGTCTTTTCTAGCTTCTTCCCAATAAGCTTCTTCCATATCTCAACTAGCTCCATCTGCGAGAGAACGTTTTCTGGCGGAGCAATGTACACTGTTTTGTTCAGTGTTCGAGGATCATCTATTGTTTTTATCGTGTATGCTGCTATATCGTCTTCATCAACATAAACCGCTGCAAATTAAATCATACAATAATGTCATTTTTGAGCTGTAGCACAAACCCTCTTGCATTGTGCTACAAAATTTAGTATTTTGTGTTAAACTCGCACTACAAGAAAAACAGTGATCAGTTACGGAATTTTCCGTAGCTGATTGACCAAAATCTGTAGCTGATTCAATCAACTACGGAACAGCTACGGGGACTAGTTCGTAGCTGTTAGGCTCGTAGCTAATTTTTTGCAACGGGGTCCGTAGCTGATCAGCTACGGATCAGCTGATCAACTTGCTACGGTTCCGTAGCTGATTTGCCACGGGTATATCCGTAGCTAATTCGTAGCTGATCAGCTACGGAAGGCACCTTGTAGCTAAATCCGTAGCTGATCACTGTTTTTCTTGTAGTGTCGACTTCAACTTATAGGTGAAGGAACTTGTGCGCGGAACAAGGAGGGAGACAACAAAGACGGGTCATTAGATCAAAACAGAACCAACTCTAATATCATTCTAAACTTGACTCTAACTTTCTAAACTTTTTGGTGAAGGACTAATATGTAAATATCAAGTGACAACCAACTTCACATTCTTTCAATGGACGATACATTAACATTTTGATCCTTCATCTTGTTTCTTACCCTTAACATTTCCTTGTCCGAAGAGATGTACATGGTTCCTCGGAGGGAGGAGGGAGCCAAACTGAGAGAGGTTTCCGGCAAAGTATCCGGCGAAGGAATTGGCGGAGACATAAGTGAATGGAATTTGAGCATCCTCTATTGCCTTCCTCACTACCATTTTCTCATCAAATGTAACTCTTCCGGTTCCAATGCATCTTTCATCCTTGCCGGGTCCATACCAAACTCCGAAGGCAAGAACCGCTGCATTATATAAAAGAATTGTATATTTAATTATTTGTAACAACGTCTCATTGAGAAAGTTGTATTAATGGTTGACACTCATACTTTAGGTTCCAGATTTGATGCATTTCTAAGGTGTTGTGCTAACTAATATTTTTTTATCACTAGAGCTACACAACATAGTATCTCTCCCTCTTGCGTTTATAAGTGTGTAATTTAAACTGTAGTGTCACGTACTAAGGGTACGACTCAATTAATGGTCTAGATACACATCTTATTATGTAGCTCAACTACAACTAATAATATATATATTATTTTAAAAGACTTATAGTAAATATTTATTTATTTATTCATTGAGATTCAACTAATTAAATAAAGATGTATAGTTTGAGAACAAGTTGTTGGTCAACATAAAATAATATGTTTGAGAAAAAAACCAAGGGAAGGAGAGTGAGAAATTAGGATTCTCAAGTGTGCTAACTTTCTTTAGTTTATGAGATTTTCAAATCTCATGGGTGTTGAGATTTACTCTAATTTTTTTTTTTTTTTTTGATGAAAAGATTTACTCTAATTTTTTCATGTATCAAATGTTCTTATAAACATTTTTTAAAAAATAAACATACTCGAGAAAGTTACTTTCTCGTTGCCAAACATACCTTATTGTTAAATCTTTAAACATAATTTGCAGCATATAAATTTATTAGATTTGGTATGAGTATTATTTACTAAATTTAATGGACTTGACTTATTCTTCCTTAAGGACTTTAGAATGTGAGTATTTCTCTGTGAAAGCTCAACCAAATGTTATTTAATTAATAGTCAATCAATAAAAAGTAACAAGATTTTATAATATGAGCGATCTTCATCATAATAAGATTTTATATTTTATTAAAATGTAAGGCTATACGTCTCAAATATTGTAAAAAAATATTTGTAAAAAAATATTTGTACAAAATGATGTGTCAATTAATAAAACACATTTTATAAATTGGCCGCTCCGCATCAAAGTTTCATGGGAGGGTGATGGTATTACATATGTTAGGTTATATTTCGTTAAAACCTAATTTTAAACATAAATAGAAAATAATATATATATATATATATATATATAT
>JAYMTF010005177.1:0-11974 GCA_036897485.1 Pelargonium nanum | reverse complement strand
ATGGCGGGTCAAGGAGTCGAAGTACGAGGAAGGGAAGACGACGGCGCTGTAGGTGTAGCGGTGGCGGTGCTGCAAGGCGCGCCATTTGGCCGACATGATTTGGTACTGTTGGTGGCGGTTTGGGTCTCTCTCTCTCTCTCTCTGGTCGCTGCTACTACTGGAAGTAGAGAGAGAGACAGAGTGGCGGCTTTGTGTTGCAGAGAGGTACGAGGTAGGGCAAAGATGCTACTGTGGAGAAGACGAAGAAAACGGCGTCGTAAAGCTCAGATGTTACTATTGGGCCTGAATGAATAAAAGGCCCACACAAGTTTGGGCTTTGGCCCACATGAGACATCTTTTTTTTAGTTATGTTATGACTATGGTTTGGCAAGGACCCTACCTATTTATTAAAATAAAATATTAAAAGGTACAAAAACGAAGGGACGTAATGAGTCTGACCTCATCATAAAACATGCGAAAAATAAAATGTTAGGTGCAAAAGGAAAATACAAATGCAACCAATAACTAGATTATTATGCTATTTAAAAAAAAAACTAACTTCCAGAATCGTCTTTGATGTCTTTTTGCACTATCTTTTTGAACTAAAATCATCACATTATCCGAAAGTCTCTCATGAGCCTTAAAATTCTCATGAGAGCCTACGTCCAACCTTCTCTTAGGGTATGATAAACCTCATTCATATGAGACTTCTTTTTTATTGATGCAAAAATTAATAATTTATTACTTTAAATTGGATGATAAAATAGACAAAATATAACTAAGAGTTTGAAGACAAATACACTCATACAATAAAACTTAAAAAAAAAAAAACAGATATAGAATACTTAACTAATTTGTGGGCCACTCGAATACCTAACTGTGGGAAGTAACTTTGACCAACTCTAAAATTCAAGAAAGTCTAGATGGCCGGAAACCATTTACCCAAACTAAAATAGCCATTGAAACACAATTTAAAACATAGAGACGTGAAGAAAAATAATAATCTATTTGTAGTAAATGTACTCTCAAAAACTGGTCATAATGAACGTGACAATGAAAATACGGCATCTGCAAATTGGTCGAATGAGATGAATCATTGGTAATGATGATATCAACAAAAGAATAAGACCCATCAAATCGAAAATGTTAAATATGCATTTATTTAAAAAAAAATAATGCAAGATTAAAGAACTGAACTATACCCTAAGTATAAGACAAAATTTACAAACACCTAATACTCAGCCGATATAAAAGTTTCAATCAATTTTTGACACGGGTCAACATATCTTAAATAGAATTCGAGGTGAGTACATTTTAACAGTATTTAATCACTCTACCAATAAGTCAACACATAAAACATTTCCGTATTACCACCTTTCCTATTATAGGGAATACATTGTAAGTACCTTGTAAGAATCATTAATGTAATAAATGCAAGTTACATATTTGACCCTTCAAGATACACATAACACAACTCCACCAATAATCGCCTACACCCAAATCCATCTCAATCACTCTACTCTTCTCAAAATACACCGCACACCTTTTCTCAAACCCATCTAGCTCACCCCAATTGGCTAAGCGCACCAAACTCCCATGCTTCTGGCCGCAGAGGATCGAATCGAATTTAAATTATTACCATTTTCCCGCGCTAACAAACAAAACCACTCTCACAAAACCGTAACGTACTAACGTCTTCACAACAACAACACAACAAAACATTCACACACACACTCTGTTTCTCACTATAAGCTCTCTCCATTTCCGTTTCGAAATCTGATCCCGAAAGCATCAGATCGGAGTCTCGATGGCCGCGACGGAGACGGCGACGGCGGTGGCCGATTGCTACGCGGACATATACGATGTGAGGCTGAAGCCGAAGTTGCTCCTATCGCTGATTAACGACCACCTTCCCCTCCAATTCGGTCCGATTCCGGACGCCATGGACCTCCAGAAGGTGGTGGATGTGGTCAAGACGTTCCGGCTCCTCTCCGAGGATTTTCCGGACCAGACCTGCTCGAAGCTCGTCGAGGACTGGATGAGCTCTGTCCACCTCTGGCTCGACCACGTCCTCGCGCTCGTTTCATCACCAAGGGTGTGTGATTGTGTGAATGATGATTTTTGGTTTTTGATTGTTGTGTTATGTGTTTGGTTGGTGAGAAAATGGAAGAAAGTGAAAGGAAATTAGTTTGTTTGTATCGTGATATTGTGCAGGCGGATAGGTGCTGGATTGGAGTGAACTTGTTGGGGATCACATTTCAGGAATGTAGCTCCGAGCGTTTCTTGGCTTCTTATGCTGTTTGGTTCTATAAGTTGCTTCCGCTTCTCCAGGTATGCCCAAGCCCTAACTTCTTATGTTGCATTTTGACTGTTGGTACTGTTTTAATTTGTTTGACACAGTCAAAATTATTGTTGATGGAGAGTGATTATTAGGTAAATCACAGCCAGTATTGTTAATACATATTAATTTAAATACTCTTGAATTCAACATGTGCGATATTTGTTGGTTGATTCGTTATAGATCTCGTATACCTATATATCATTTGGAGTTTAATTATGGTCGCTCTCATCTATTTATAATATTTGTCTCTTTTAGTAGATCCAAGAATGTGCTACTTGTTGATTAATTTCCTTGATAATGGAACAATTGCCATTTATATGTACAGCATTTAGTTCATAAATTGCAGAGTTTTGACAAAGTGTTTGGTTTGTCGTTGGAATTTAATTAAGCAGCCAGCATCCATGGACTGTCCGTACGTGTTGGTGGCTTCTTGCATCGCCATGTCAGACCTATTTACAAGGTATGGTATATCACATAGAAACACGCGAATGCCAATTAAGTACAATTTTCTACTTTTCATATTTGGTCTGATCTTCTTCTGTTGTCTTCATTCTATTTCAATTTAACATTCTTTGGCATGGATGTTTGAATTGGATTCTATCTACCAACATTTAATGAAGTGGCCCACAATTTTTATCTTAAATCCAAGTAGTAACTCTACATCTTTATGTTTACTAATCAATCAACCCATTTGCAACCTGGTTTCCATAGGTTGGCTGGATTTTCAGCTATGAGGAGAGAGGGGATAGCCTATGCTGGACGAGTTATTCAACCAGTTCAGGACCTTTTAAACAATGATATTTCAGATGCTGTAAAGGTTAGTTCAATGTTGTTCGAGGGCTACTTTGTTCCATATGACTATATGACATGACATTCTATCCGGTTTGTAGTACTAATTACATGTTTATTTCTTAACATTATGCCAATTACAAGAACTTGGAGGTGAGGTATTTGAGTTTTAATCTCATCCTATTGTAATTCTCATTTGCAGGAACCAGCAGTTCAATTGCTTTGTACAGTCATAAATTGCTTCCCATCATCCCTTAATAATCATTATAACAGTGTGAGTTCTCATTCTTTTTTCCTTTTTGAATTGGTTTGAGAAAAATTTCCTTGTTTGGTGGCTAAAATATATATGGGACTTGGACAAATTATTGGCATGATGTCTGTTGTTTGGGTTATAGGCTAATAGCAAAAAGTACCATATTCCAGAGGCATTTGACATAACTTTGATGCAATCACAAAATAAATCCACAAATAGTTTGGTCAAGTTGTGAGATTTCTAGGGGAAGCAAAATGATATTCTGTATGCTGGGTTTATTGTTAGCTGTATATGATCCATCTGCCCAAAATAACTTATGTTGCATCATATTGTACAAATGTGCTGAAGTATTCGTAGAGTATATTTTGCAGGTGGAAAGTACTGTTATTACAAATATTGTTTCAGGGCAGTGCAGTTCTAATGTGCTGAAGGCAAGTAACTGCTTGTTTTTGTTTTATGTCAGTTCATGATATGGCGATATGAAAAGAAAAAAGAAAAAAAAAACAATGCACCTTTTCCAGTCTACTTCAACTGTTTTGAAATTTTGCCTGCTGTCTGGTTTAGGAATATGCTCATTGTCTGGCATTGCTTCCAAAGTCGAAAGGAGACGAGCGTAGCTGGTTTTCACTGATGAGCGACATATTGTCATCAATTAATGATTACCTGAATGATTTCTTCTTGGGTTTTGAAGGAGGTATAGTAAAAAGTTCTTTTTTCTGTGAAATAAAATTTTATACCAATTCACATATATTGTGGAAACTAAGTGATGAAACAACTGGTCAATTAGCTCCTCAAGGAACAAACCCTTCAACTTCTTCAGGAGGTGAGATGAGGCCAGATGGTTCCTCTTCTCATCCATCAACAAGAAAATCCAAGCAATTGCTTATGTCCATAGTCTCTACCCTGATGCTGACCTGTTGCGAAATGCTTACAAGTTCTTATCCAGTTGAGGTAGTCTTTTAATGGTTCAATTAGTGCTTTGAAATGTAGTAAGAATGAAGATACAAGATATTTTATATATAAGGACTGAGAACAACCTATCTTCTGATTAACAGGTAAATGTTCCTGTTGACTCATTGTTAAAACTTGTTCAGAGAGTTCTGATGGTGAATGGTTCGATACCTCAAGCTTCACTGCCATTTACTACAAACATTCAACAAGAGTTTATTTTTCCTGAGATTCCAGCTTTGCATGGATACACTTTAGATCTCCTAGCAGCAATCACTAAAGGAGTGCAGAGGTAAATGCACAGACAAACCAATTTACACCAGAACATCCATTTTAATTTAATTATTTTCAATAGAAGGTTATGAGAAATGCATTTACATTATATATTCATGGACCTTACTAATTATATGTAGTGACTAGCAAATTTACTTCCATACTTTTTTACTGGTTTTTGCCTCTTCTGAACATTCCTTTAATACTTCTTGCTAGGTGTTAGGTAAATTTTGGATATTCTAGGCCTACCTCTAATTTGGCTATCAAGTTACTAAAGTTGTGATATTTTTGTGGTGAATTAAAATTGAGCTTTTGCGAGGGCATTGGTTATAAACTTGATATATTAGCATTTTGTTAAATCTACTAAATTCTGATTTTGTTTTGTACTTCCTTCATATTAGCATTCTGATCATGTTACTATATTTTGCAGTCAGTTGTTACCATATTCTGCATATATCACTCGGCTCCTGAAAGATTACATGAAGATATGTGCATCACCAGAACAAAGGATAAAGGTCTACTCAATTATGAGGATGTTGCTTTTGTCGATGGGTCTTGGTATGTAATGATAATTTTCATATTGCAATTCATGTTTCTTCTAGTTTACTTTTTCCCAGTCATTGCCCAAAATGCTTGTTGTATATAGCCTATAAGTGCCATGAGCCCATGAGTCAGTTTCAGTGACATTATTGTTAGAAATACCTATGTAAATAGGAAGCCTAGTATAGAAATTATTGTAATAGGTATCTTTACAGATTAGGAATCGTGATTGATTCACCCATGTACTATAAATTGAGTATTCCCCAATGTAATTTATACATACAAATTCTCTAAATCTCACAATTATCACATGGTAATTAGTAATAAGCAGTGCTGTAACTCTGGCAGGTATTGCCTTATGCATCGCCGAAGAACTTATCAACAATGCATTTGCTGATCTGGGTTTTCTTAACTATGATGGAAGCAAAGAATCATTATGTGTGGACTCAAGAATTATCACTAATGAAGACTTACCACAAACTGATCCCAAGAAAAGGAAGGTTTTGGGCGAATTATCAACAAATAATTCAACTTCTATATCAGTCAAGATTGCTGCACTGCATGCATTAGAAGCTCTTCTAAATGTGGTATGTCAATCTTACAAATTTTGTGAAGAAACGTTGTCTCAGATTGTATGTAATACATATGATCAGTTGAGCCACCATTCCTCAAAATTAATAGCTGATATTCATACATTGAATTGTTGAACCTTTCATTTTGGAATGGGACACAAAATGCATCGGTCTTTACTTCTGTGCGATGATAAACCAATTAACTTGGTACACACTAACCTTAAGGGGTCGGGAATAATATTCAAAATTGTTAACCATGAGTTTTTTTCACAAGTTTATTGAAACCTAAGATAAATCTTCCACCAGTCATCAATTAAAATTACTACCTTTTCCACAACATGACCGAACCACCACATTTACCACTCCACCAAAGCATTTTCAGTATGCATATTGATTCATTATAGTATTATCACATTAATGTAGCTAGCCAACTCACAACCAGTATTTCTCTATTAGCTTTGATTACCTTTATTTGATGGTTCTAGCTCATGGTATATTCCATTGCCCGAACACAAACAATCAGTTTGGCAATGAGTTGTGTGAAAGAAAGAACATCTTTTACCATTTACATATAGGGATTATATAAACAGTTAGATAGATTGTTAATATATATAGGGTGCTCCAAAAGGCCCTCTAACCTTGTCATGTACTTTAGGCGTGCCATGATGTGATACACAAGTTAGAGAAGATCTTTTTAATATACACAATAGTACGTATGCGGCTATGCGCTTTCTTAAATCAGACATTGAAGTGAAATCACATAGTTTCAAGCAGCTTTACTTGTTAGTGGCCTGTTCAGTTATCTTCTATGGAAGGAAGTTTGATGCTTGCTTAGGCTTGTAACTTTATAATTCTTTGGTTTCAGTCATTTCTCTGAATAGTTGTCTTTACGAGAAGACAGAATGGGTTAAAATCATTTGTCATTCAGAAAAGATATATCAGTATTTGTTTGAAGCCTTTTCAGTTTCATAGCTAGAAGATGAGTTAATGAGCTTTGTAGCTTATTGTGATTTCGGTATATCCTATCCCAAGTTAAATTCATTATTCTATCTATACAAAAATTTGTGTTTGTGATTCAAACTTTTTCTCTCACATTATGCAATGAGATATTTTTTCTGATATAAATTACTCACATTAACACGATGTATCAGGGGGGAGCTATTAGACCTGAGTCTTTGCGAGGAAGTGTTGATTTTCTTCTAATAAGTATAGCAAGAGAAGCTTGCGGTGGACAGAGACAAAGTGGCCATGGAAATAATACCTTCAGAATGCCAATTCAATCTGCTAAGACAGTGGATTTCCAGCTTGCAGCCTCTCGTGCACTTTTAGCATCTCTTCTTTCACAATCTATTGTTCAACCTAGCTATCTATATGAAGGGCGTGAGCTTTTCCATAAAGGTATATCTCCCTTTCTGTTGATCATACCTCTCTAAGATTGCTGTTTCGTGTTTTTTAGTGTCTCACTGTTTGATAATATTGATTCTGCTTCTAAATGTCTGCTGTCCAGTCTTTGTTCTCACCATGACAAGTATCTCTTGCTACTTTGTATGCATTTTCTGTTCTGTACATTTACGGTGTATTGAAAATGACTATTGACATATACATTACTGTATTCATTAGAAAAGCTATAATGATATGTGAGAGTATTTGAATATGGCAGAGCTAAGACTAGCTAAAATGATAGATGCAAAGCTGATTTTAGTTTCTGTACACTATTAAAGGAGTAAATTGTCCAGTTTATCATAGACTTGAAATGGTTGAAAGCAAGTGTGCACACACGAAGTACAAATGGGGACGGATTCTTGCATACATAGTATATATTTAAAGTAGATACACCATTTCAAGTTTCTTGTGTAGTGATCTAGTATTTGTTCATTTTTTTTGTAATATCGGTTACTGTGAGCAATGTCCAGCCATAGGATCACCGTTCCGATTGGTTTCTGCAGGAAAACAAGAGACAGGAACTAAACTTGCTGACTTCTGCGCCCACGCTCTCTTAGCCCTGGAAGTGCTCATGCATCCCAGGTCAATTCCATTAGTTGAGCCTAAAAATGACGACTCAGAAAATGAAGTGCTCAGCTCTAAATCCCAAGAAGACATGTGCTTGGATGATCTTGTTTGCGATTCCACTCAAACAGAAATGAGTGATCTGTATCCAAGTGATGATATATTTGGCAACTGGTTCGGTGTTGGTGAGAATGGGACTGATCAGCCTCCACCAAGCTATATAACAGCGGATCTTCCAGAGACAAATATCTGGAAAGCCACCAATGATCATCAGGCAATGAAGCTTCCCTCCACCGACTCTAGAGCTGTGGAATATCAGAGGGAAGTGAAAGAAGTCCTCGCCGATCTGCAGATTGAGGAAAGGAACAGAGAAGATGCTCTTGTTGAGACACAACAACGACCATTTCCAGATCCTATGTTGATTGAGTGTCACAATCTCCACAAAGCACCTCATAAAGCATCTAAGTAGAGACTGAGTTTTCAAAAGGTATGTCTCATACTTTGATGAAATCTGTTCCTTTGGGCAGTGAAGTAGCACTAGGACCAATTGCTGATAGGCCTGAATCAAACCCATTTCATTTCAAAATAATATATATACTACCACCTAGGATGTCCTAAAACACAACCATATTTTACCGACAGAGTGAAAACACCTGGGGTGTAGAAGTTATAGAAATAAAAAAGTGTAGTAACGTGTTTTGGGACATCATAGCTGGATAATAATCCGTAGTTTTCACTAGTATAGTAAATAAACAGCAGTTTTGACAGACAAAACCGGTTTAGATGAAAAGAGAGCTTAATTCATAATCTCTTATGATGTTCTTGGTTATAACTTGTATGGAACTTTATCAATGCAGCTCAAAATGTGTTTTTGGGTTTTGTTTGGGTTCTGAAAAATGTAGCAAGAGAGGCTTGTAATGATGGGGCACAAGCCAGAAAGGGAAGTATAGTATCAGATCAGGTTTATTGGTACTACTCTCCTTGCTGGTCTGTTCCTCACCTGACAACCCTATCCTGCTACATTTTATGCAACAACCACCTAATTATCATTTATTTGAGGAAAAACTAACAAAATAGTCCCTAGCTTATTAGGACCGAGCTAGTTCTGTCTTTAAACTAATTTTATGCCAAAATAATCTGCCGACTACTGAAAACTTCTATTAGTTTTTCTGTCAGTTTTGTTGACGTGGCGTTAAGATTGAAACAAATATTTAACACGTGTTAATGTAGAGAACCATCGGGTTATGATAATTTGAGGAAAAACTATTAAAATAGTTAATGAATTATCAAAACCCGGCTAATTTTATGCCAAAATACTCCTTCAACTATTGAAAGCTGACCAAAATGGTTTTGATGTTAACTTCTACTAGTTTTTCGTCAGTTTTGTTGACACGACATTAAAAAAATTGAAACGAGTAACGTTGAGTACTATTTTAGTCGGTTTTCAATAGTTGGGGAACTGTTTTAACACACAGTTAGTTTTGACACCAAAGTTGTCATGTCCTTTTTATGGCATATGTGCATCATTTTGAATTCTGTGTCAGAATCTACCAATACCCTTTATGCAGATTAGCTCAAATAGCAATTTGGTGTAACAATATTTATGATTGAATTATGCTCTTGAACATAAAGCTATGTATATGTACCTTTTCACTGGAAAGCCTCAGTCCCATGATCCTCTTCATTACAAGCCTCTCTTGCTACATTCTTTTTCTTCAATTTTCTTGTATCAGAAACCACATAGATTGAGCATTTCAAAAGATTTGTATTTTGAATTTGTTTTCCAAACTTGTTCATAAATTCTGTAAAAAGAAAAGGAAGATGATTGATACATGTGCATTTCGTTTATACGCTTCACGTTGTATTTTTCTTTTACAAATACTAGTGCTGAACTTGCATACATTTATAGGCAGGCTTACATGCATTTACTGGTGCAAAAAATAAACAAAATTTGGATTTGGAGACGATCATCAATGGACTTCCGTATGTTTGATGATGCGGAAAATTCTATGTATCCTTTATGTACCAAATCGACCTTAAAAACATATTTCTCAAAGAAAAAGTACATCATAATCAAAATAATTAAAAAATATGCTATGATTTTTCAGTAAAATTTGGTCGTAATAAACTAACTAATTGAGATGAGATGAAACTCGATAACACTGAATTTTCTATATATGAAAATTTATCTTTTATTTTTTTCCTTTTCATATTTGTTTCCACCAAGGTTTTAGCATGGCTATAGCTAATAGTTTTTTTTTATATAAAATAAAAGTAGAAACAATCAAAATTGTCCTCATCGATTTCTAGTTGATTTTCTAAATCTTTAAACATTTCTAAACCAACCATAAAAGAAAGACGATACTTGAGTTACTATATGAGGACAAAAATTATGATAAGAAATAAAAAAAAAAACTCAACTACTATATTGTTTTTTTTTCTTTTCATTTTTCAATTCTAATGATGAAAAAATTGAACAAAAATTGCTAAAAATGTGAGAACATAATAGAAATAAAAGGAATAAAATCCTCTGTACCTTCTACATTTGAATGGATTTCATAGATACTCATACGTCAATTAAGTGATTCCAAATTTATGATTTGTTTATATCGAGAGAAGGAGTAGAGGATAGTTGCATTGTACCATTTTAGTGATAAGTGATTGCATATTTATATCTCGACGAAATAACTTGTCCAATGAACAATAGCGTGAATAAAGAGAGAGACAAAAAATACGTTTCAATATATTGTGGTAAAAAAGGAATTGAGAAGTTACTAGTAACACGTAAAACAAAAATCAACATTGTTTAGAGTACGCTTGCATCATGTGAATAATGTTGTGTTTGGTTATGTTAAACTTTATATCGGTTAAAGTGAGTGACTTGCATGTATCACGGGGGCACAACTTTTTTAGGAAAATATGTTTCATTTTGGACTATTAATTATTTATTTTGTTTTAAATTGGTACTTAATTTGATTTTTGTTTATGTTTGGACTCAAAATTATCTAGATTGTTCCAATTTGATCTTTCACCCATATGCTATTTTGTTTCATATTTGTTCAATTTACAAACGTTGCCGCCAAATTAGACTAATGCGACATTTGAAAAATAAATCTATAAATATGTTGTTGACGTGACAACTTTATGTGACATTTACGAATGAGACCATTTTTCAACAAAATTGTAAACCGAGAGATCAAATTAGACAAAACTGGCGTGGTAACCGTATCCATCAATTATACAATTTTGTTCCAAATTAGTCTCATCAGTAAAATTAGTTAACTTAAGCGCCACGTGGCCATCACGCCAACAAAAAAAAATCACGCGTTAGCCTAATTTGACGGCACCAATATAGACTGGTCTAGTTTAAAACAAAATAATACATTTTGTGACCAAATTGGAACAATCTATACATACTATAAAAGCTGGATAAAAAAACAGGTTGATAATGCATATGAGAGCGCCATGTCATTATTTTTGTTAATTTTGGCCCAAATATTTTTCTAATTATGAATATACCCCATCAATACAATCTATACATACTATAAAAGCTGGATAAAAAAACAGGTTTATAATGCATATAAGAGCGCCACGTCATCATTTTATTAATTTTGGCCCAAATATTTTTCTAATTATGAATATACCCCATTAATACAAGAAATATAAAAAAAAGGAAAGAAAAAAAAGACCTTCAAAATGTAAATTTAATTAAAGGAAAATTAAAACTTGCAAGTAAAGGAATACTAAAACTCAAAATTTGTATAATAAAAAGGTAAGTCAACGATAAAGTAAATTTATTAAAGGAAAATCGAATCTTGCAGCTAAAGAAATATCAAAACTCAAAATTCTATAATAAAAAGGTAAGTGTTTACACAAACTCTAAAATACGAGACATATAAATAGAGGTTTGGACGTAAGTATACAAAAGAGTAAAACACACAACTAATTGTGAGGTATAATTTTTTCTCCATTCTCGTTTTTTTTTTTTTTTTTTTTTGAGTGAAACAACCTTATATTATTAATCTATGCTCAAGTGCCTTGGTACATACAAGAGACTCCAGTACAAAGCCATGGTAGAAAACTACCATTCCCTGCCTTCCTGACCCCCTAAACCACGGGACACAACCCGTCATCAAATTGATGATTAAACTACCACTAAACCATTCAACTAAAACAGGAAAACGAACTAAGCTAGCAGTAACTAAACCAAACCAAGCTAATAAAACAAGAACTAAATCAATCCAAACTAAAAAAACTGGCAATCCAACAAAA
>JAYMTF010005176.1:0-11975 GCA_036897485.1 Pelargonium nanum | reverse complement strand
GGACTAAATTGGGTCTTTTACCTTGTTTTTTTTATCAAAACATTAAAAGTTGATGGTTTCTTCAAATAATTTTATGTATTGATCATACTGAGGAGCATATAGTTTTAAGTTGATGGAACATGAAAACTTAGCAAAAGTGTTTTGTTCTTCATGTTATGTGGGTTTTAATATATACTTACTCAAAAATACCAGGCACGTTTCTGTCGCATCAATAAAAAAAAAATGAATGAAATCGGCGAAAATCATTTTAAGTACCGTATCAAGGTTGAGGATAAGACCGCTCGTTAATTTTAATGCAGAAGATGCGAGCCCTTTTTTAAAATTTCTTTGCTCGTTTTTATATATATTTTTTCTATAAAATATTTCTAATCCCAATTTCAATTCAAACATAGGTTTGATTCATACTCCATATTCTGAAAATGATTGCTAAGGTAAAAGTTTTTAGAGTGTTATAAACTCGTAATATTGAGGCTCTTTGCGATAGAATTTTGTCGCTAATAGTTGAAACCCTTGTTATACATACGAATGTCCTGACACATGATGCTCCACCTCATGTTATTGTGTGTTCTCAGGCGATAATCTTATCTCTTCTTCATCCAACAATCAAACAACCATCTCCCCGTCGTATTCCCGAAATCGAATATCATGGGGTTGCCAATGCCGCTCTGAGACTTATCGATTCCGT
Source organism: Pelargonium nanum (assembly GCA_036897485.1). Classification (NCBI taxonomy): domain Eukaryota; kingdom Viridiplantae; phylum Streptophyta; class Magnoliopsida; order Geraniales; family Geraniaceae; genus Pelargonium; species Pelargonium nanum. The sequence goes on along the minus strand of JAYMTF010005176.1, from coordinate 11,290 downwards.
AACATGCTTCCGGAACTTCATTGTCCTCTTATTCATGCGACGCGTGACAAAACTAGTGCTGTATAATTCTCTAATCCGTTTCAGCACCAACGCACGAAACATATTGAGATGGATATTCAATTTGTTCGAGGAATCGCACGAAACATATTGAGATGGACATTCACTTTGTTCAAGAAAAGGTAGTTATGGGTCACATTGAGTTCACCAAGTCCTTTCCAGCTCCCAATATGCCGACATCTTCATTAAGGGTCTTCCCACTTCCCTCTTTCAGGAATTTCATCCCGTCCGATAGTCCCGACCACCTACCATTCCGATTTCGAGGGTCTGATAATGCACATAATTAATAAAAGATACGGAACTATGATCTGTAATTTCTTAGATTGCTATACCGTATAGTTTAGTTGATAGGAGAGATCCATATATATGTATATCAATTGAGTTGTAATACAAGGTCGGACACGATTTCACCCTCTTTAGATATATATGTATCTAGAATTGGATTTCAAGGTTGATTAACAAATTAATAATGGTGTTGCTCATTAGTTGATGGCGTTGTTATTTGGTAATTTCAATTGCACCACATCAATGATGTGCTTATTTGATTTGAAGCATTTTGGTTGGTTAAAAGGTCATTTCTGGATGGTTAGTGATTTAAGCTTACCAGAACAGATGACATAGACCTGGAACAAGATAGAGGTTGTTGCATTCTTGGAATTATCTAAAAGATGCAGGAGTCTTTAAAGATACTGCAGATTAATTACACTGATATCTTACCAGTTAATGTGTTAATATTTGTGTACTTGGCTTGGCTCTTGCAATTAATTGTTATCTGTTACTTCTTGTGCGCTTTCAAGTCCTGCACCATCTGCCACTGCCATGATAGTTGCATCCCAACTTGACATTTCAATTTTATGCTACTTTTCATGGCGGTGGTTGTTAACATGCAGTGTTTCAACCTACAAGCAAGCGGTTAAAGGTGTTTTGGTATACTCAGAAGTCTCAAGTTCGAGATTCCCTTCAGGGTTGTTGGTGATGCCTACGAAAAGAATTGATGGAATATATGTGCAAGGTTAAAGAATGGAAAGGTAGTCGCGAAAATGTAAAAACATGCTTAATGAATGAACAATGAAACATGTGTGATATAGATGAGTAATCTCTAATGTCTGAGGTTATCCTAGAATAAGATAGAGTGATTATGGGAAGTGAGTCTAGAAAGCACAAAAACAATAGAGTGAAAAGCATTTGCTGCTATCCTAGACTTCACTTGTCCCCTCCTCGGAAGTGGCTTCTTCACTTTGAAACTTCTCTCCATTTCAGCAGCTGCTGGAACAACTCTCACCTTGTTGCTCATGCTTCTTCTTCTTCTTCTTGATAGTTGAGATATGATTGAGAATGGTTTCCTTGTGATTATATACAGCACAATAACAAATAATAAAAATACTAGGGGCTGGGATTGGTTTATCTTGATGACTGAACAAAACCACACTGTCCAAGATTCCTTAATCCTTAGCTTGCTGCAATTTGTTTACTGATTGACTAAATCAAACAGGCACATTATTGGTTGCTAAAGATGGTTCTAATCCGTGTGATCATGAGACGACTTGAATTCGTTGGATGATTTGGTAATTGATTGACTAAATCAATTTATATATATTCCATTGTCTATCCGATGATAAACACGTGTGTGTGCGTGCCGGTTAGATCTGGGAGACATATATCTAGGAGCATATGGTACTAGGTACCAGGTATTGGCTGGCTGGTTAGCACTTAATTACAGTGTTTAATTAATCAACTGGTGCGGGTTTATATTAACAATCAGCAAAGGCTTTCAGGGAACAGAGGCTTGCAAAGTAATGGGTTGACAACTACTTCATGATATTATAAAATATTTTCTGTGCAAAGTAATTCTTATCTTTTAAACTTATGGAAGTCAACACTTCCTACCACAGATGTTTCATGATTTTAAAAACATTAACATATTCTTAACAATTGTCATTTAGCTACTTGAGTTTGGAAGAATCTTAATGTCTCTATGTTATACGAGAGTCCAACTAATTTCCCAAAACCACAGAGTGTAACTAAATTATAAACTTATTAATTCCTAGTACAAAATTCAAAGTTCAAGCATCATAATAGTAAAGATGACCTGACATTGTTGGTCCTCTCCAGTGTCCCTGAAGAGCCACTAGGTTATACTACAGTTGTTACTTAAGATCTACTCCATCCTAATCGCACCATAAGCAACGCCACTTTTGGCTATGCACTCAAAATTTAGCTCTACATTTCAAAGTTCTTACGAAGTAGCTAACACATATTATACATATTATTTAGCATAGACTAGTATTCATATCACCTGTCAGTTCTCATCGCCATCGCGATTAGACCATGTCCCCCACAATGACAGAAGAACCAATGGTGTAAGGACAGGTGGGAGTGGTGGCGGCTTGCTGAAGGTAGCAATGGGATCCATCTTCTCCTTAGCAATAACCACTTCTCCTTCCCCAAAACCGTTGTTCTGTTTCTTTGGTGTTAAAGCGGACACAACTCCTATTCACAATAATGCAATTGTCATAAACAAAATAGGGGTGTCATTACTTACCAAATGGTAAATATTATTAGAATAGCATAGAGATGAGAAAGAGCCATTACCCCCTAGTCCTTTCACAGGGTAGATTTGTTCAAATTTGCCTTTCACAGGCAAAAATGCTGTGGCCCGATTCATCAAGCTCAAGCTTATAGGTAGCTCTTCACAGATCAACAATGAGAAACTTAAGTAACTGAATCCTGTAACTTGCAGAACAAGCAAGAGATGTCACTTAACTTGATTTTAGAGTCTAGGAAAACACAATACCCTATCCATCCCAAAATGAGTATCTACTTCCTCTAAAAGTTGTCCTGAAATGATCGTCCATTTTCCTTCTCGGTTAATTAGTAATGCATTAATTGCCAACAATACCCATAAGATAAGATAGTAAGAATCCCTAAAATTGGTTACAACAAAACAACATGAGATATATTTGTTGCTACACGAGATAGTGGAGTATGTAGACAAGACTCGTGCGACCTCCCAACTGGCAGCTCTTGAGCAGTACCCGCAAAACAAGACCTCGGGTGGAGATTGTCTCCTTGAGGCCACTCCAAGGCTTTTCATTAGCACACATACTACTGCTTTCCCTGTCTGACTTGTGCATCGTAGGGGTCTCAAGGAGACGATCTCCACCTTGGGCCTTATTTTGCAGATTGTGCTTAAGAGCAGCCGGTTGGGAGGTCGTGCGAGTCTTGCCTACATACTCCACTATCTCATGTAGCAACAATATTAATAGGAAAATTCAAATCTAACTAACTTATCATTAATATTTTAAGAAATGAAACAATGACCACTCATTTAAGGACAAATTAAAGGTAGTACGAAGGTGTATAAAGAGTATACACTCATACAATAACAAATTTAAACACACCCACACACTTCCATAGTTCCATGGGTAGCAAAACACAAAACATGTTTTCTTAAAAATTGCCATAGCATATTGTTTAGGTTGTTCGGTTCTGTCCCTCTCAAATCTAGTAAAGTACTCTCATAACTCTCCCCTCAAGCACAATTACTCTAGTTTTTATTGTTCTCATTTGGGTGACCACAAAACCAATTCCTCATCAGATAGGTTCCATGGGATAAGGCTGGACAATAAGAGCTGTAGTAACTATAGAATTCTAAACCCAACAAGCATAGGATTTTCTCATACAACTTCAGAAACCCAATTCAAATTCTAAACAGTTTCAATCCAGAACTGCTTATGAACAATGAATGTATCCTAGTTCCTAAACATTAGATTATGAAGCAATATTATATCACAGCACACCCAAAAAAACAAAATAAAGAAACGGTTATTTGATTGATGTTTTAATGGCGGAACTTAACAGAATAGCGTACCTGAGAATCTGAGATGGGGTTTGTTCTTGCTGGCTCGTCTCTTTTCTCTGCAGCAAACGAAAGAGAAAATCTAATGTTGTGAGCAGTCCCCTTTAATGTGGAGAGCCTGAGAACGTTCGTGAAGTTTCAGGCTTCAGTTACAGCCACGTGTCATATATTCTGGTTCTCCATCGAGTCAGAAGAAGTGGTTATAGATCTCAGCTTAAGAGTTGGCCCATAAACCTTTGACTGGGCCCAAATAATCGGCGACAGTGTAAACTCCACCGGTTGGGCTTTGGCCCAATGACTTGCATTCAGAATTTTGTTAAGTGGTTTTGGGTTCTTGGTAGCCATATGAGATGATCTAGGTTTACCGTTGGTGTTGGATCAACTACTTGCAAGAAAAGAAAAAGACCTGTCCTGTGGCTGTGTTGGTTGCTTATACGTCTCCACCTTCATAAATTTGACTAATATAGGTTATATTGGAAGGTTCATCTTCTTTTGCGTCTTACACTTTCTCTTGGATCATTCTTGTTTCAATAGATATGTTGTTAAATATATATTTCAATTTCATGATATCGTACAATACGTTGCATTAAAATTTGTCTTTGCGTGACCGATAGACAATTAGTAAATCAGGCTAGCAAGTGTGATTCATGAAGAGTATGTGTTGTACTATAGGCTCAACGTGGTATTTATAGAAAAATCTCCTTGAATGTAACGGATGAAAAGATACGAAGAATTCCAAGTAAGTAAGACACATACATCGAATCTAGACATGAGTCGATTTGGATGGATCATGCATTGAGCTGGGACAAACTAGATTGATTGAGATCAATCCAAACCACAATGATCTAATTTGGGTTGACTTGAACCTGGCCATTGCCTTGCATCACACATGGTGTTGCAGCTTGTATTTTCATGCGTTTTAGTTTGATTTTTGTCTTGAGTTCGATTCAAATGATGACGCGACATGTTTCTGGATATCCAACATTGTATGTGTCAACAGAAGATCATAATAGTATATGAGCTGGGCTAAATCTTGAGGGGGATCGGTTGTTGGGAGACGAGAGTTGAGTTGTTTGTAGTTATTTTGAACCTACTTTCTTTTTTAACGTAATTGGTCTTTTGTCATGAATAGGATATTATTTAGTGTGCTGTGTCTTTTATGACAGATATCTTGCTCTGTATACAGAAAGGAGCATGGAGATATTGGTGAAGCCTCAATGAGTTAAGAGTTTCATTTCGTGGGGAGGTTAAGGTAGTAATTAAGTGAAATATGAGCTCCCAAGCAAATAGAATTTCAAGCCGGGTCGGTTTGGTTTGATTAATACAAACATAAATTCGGCCCAAATTTATTTTCAAATTTAGTTGAGTTCAGGTCACATTTCAATTTAAGCATAAAATATGCAACACTGCAAAGATTTATTTAATTGATTTAATTATTGGTCGATTAATATTTAGTTAGATTTTAGAATCGAGTCTATAAATTCGAATACAAATTGTCCGACTCTGCTCTTAAATTCTATCCATAAATTAATGATCGCTTATTGTCGACTATGTTTTTAAGCTCCTACTCGTAGGATGCCGACCACGGTCCTAATAATAATATTAAAATTCCGTATAGTAACACGTGGTGTGCACCATGTTTTAGTATGATGAGGTGATGATACAATGAATCATCCATGTTTAGTGCTGGTGGTGGGTCTCTTTTACTAATTTTTTACCGTAAACAAAACCTACCCATAGTTGGGTTGTTGGTGAGCCAATCAGCGGGCAACACAGCAGCTCGTAAAGTGCTGTTTTGCACTCCACAACATTCCACTTAAAAACGTGTTTGTTCGGTCTTGCAATGAAACACAACGATTTGTTCATGGTCAATCCAAGATTATGATTTTGACATTTTATTTATTTACTATTTCCATTCTTCTATCTCCCAACTCAAAATGCTCATCTATTTTGTTTGGTACAATAGAGTGGATGTGGGTCTTTGTCACGTGTACATCTGCTCTAGTTACACGTGGGCATGCATCAGCACGTGTACGTGTTCACAAATGATTGGCTCTATATTTTCTTACCAAGTGCTGTCTACCGCCTTCAAGATGTCCACTCCAACATATCAAAGCTAGCAATTGAAGACTCATTGAGGAAAATATTAGAATTCTTGTCGGTAAATTTAATCACATAATAGATAAGATATTGTGGTGCATGTGAAATGTATGTGGTAACTTCTGATTGGTTAACACATAATTACATAATTAAAAACTTCAATTGCATGAAATAATGTTTTAATTCAATTGAAAATGAGAATTAATTAGAGTCTAGAATAAGAACAAATATTTATATTCTAAAGTTTTTTCATGACAAACAATATTAATTTAAAGACATACGCTTCCTCGATCCGGCTTGTTTGTTTGTTTGTCTCATGGTGTCTGGTTGTGGAAACTATACATTCTTAGACCCATTCAACCCAAAATGATGGGTTCACACAGTTAACTAACCTGCTGATTGATACCGTAATACATTAATTAAGGAATTTGTCCCTTGTCCCAACCTTGTATAAAATACGTATATATATAATTTTGTTTATTGCACCTTCACATACAGAAGCCAAAATACATATAAAAAATTATAACTTGAAGTATTTTATACTACAAAACATGAGTGGCAGATAGATATAAAAGCAACAATGGGTACATGAAAAAATTCAAGATTAGATATTATATATGTACACGTGAATTGCTATTTGATTACAAGGATAAATTTGAAGTGCCTTCATTGTCATGAGTTACGTACATCCAACTAAAAAAAATTGCGAAACAAAACTAGCTAATTGATTGATGACCACTGTGGTACATGACATATTGTTGAGTGTTAGACTGATTTTTTTTCCCTCACACTACTAATATCCTACAGTATATTATATATTTAACCCTAAAAAAGAATTAAGAAATGAGAAGTGCTAGTTATTAAGCCTTGTTCTTTCTTTTCATCTCCCTATCCAACTCTTCCATGCCTCCTACTTCCTCCACTTCCTGAAAAACAAATTACACACTCATTTCACTGTAATTTAGGGATCCAAAACTAATTAAATTAATTTACCTTAGGTCCAAGGAATAGCCCATATGGTACTCCATTGTATTTTTCCGAGTGATGAAGCTGAAATTAAAACAAAAATAAGAACATATGATAAAAAAAGAGTTGTATTAACTAAAATGTGTAATTGTGTGCACACATTACCTGATGAGCAGCAGCAACCTTCCGGAGATAAGGGACGTCGGCGATTGGTCCCACAGGGAATCGACGGTGGACGAGACCGTCGTGGACAAACATGTAAGCCATCCCAAACATTGTGATTCCAAGTCCCTGTCGTATCACACACAGTCAATGAAGCGTACAAGTTTCACAAATGTACCCATCAAGTAAAACCCTTCAAATTTCAACTTATTACTTGAAATTCTAAAAGGAGCAAAAAAGAGAATAAATGTAACTTACGGCACCGAAACAGAGTCCTGCAAAAAATCCTTTGTGGAAGAATCCATACGAGAGAAGAGCTATGGCAGGAACTGCATTGATGATGGCAAATATATCGTTGAGCTCGAAAGGTCCTTCTCTGGCTCTATGGTGAGACTGTTACAGAGCAATTTCCCAGTTAGAAATCACCAACCAATCAATCAAATTAGTAAAAATGAAACACCCACCTCATGCATGTGCCACAGTGATGCATGCCACAGTGCTTTGTGAGCCCATCTTGCCCAAAATTCCATTCCCACCTGCAAAAACAAACACATCATGTTCTCTTCTGTTTTTCTCTTTAGAATTGCTCTGTATCTGATCACTTACAGCTGCACCCACAGACAGAGCAAATGTTCCAAACATTTCCAGAAGCTCAAATTGCCCATCCTGCTAATCATAAAAATCAGTCAAATTCAAATGAAAAAACTAAAGAAATTTTAACTGATAAAAGAAGATTATAATACCTCCATTTGCCAAGAAAATCTGTAGTAAACCGCCATGAGAGACATGGAAGTGATGCCAAGACTGGACATGATTGCAGCTACAAGATACGTGAACCTCTCTGATTTCTTTCTCGCTAATCTCTCCGCCACGCGCGAAACCGTGCTGGTATGATCGGTGGTTTTCGATTTCGTGTTGTCATCGTTATCAGAGCGAGTATCATCAGGCGCGCTCTGTTGCATCACCAAGCACAACCCGAAGCTCTGTTTTCTTCTGAAACTGATCGAACTCTGTTTCCCCAATCCAACCTTCTGGTTCTTGAGAACTCGGAGCTTCAAGGGGACAGTTACGCAATTGGGTTGCCGAGTAAGCAGAGCTCTGCGGTTGAAACTATGTGTTGCAGTAGAAATTCCGGTAGCCATGAAAGCTCTGATATATCAGAAAGAGGAACAGTGATGGAAAGCAGAGGGTGTGTGAGAGAGAGAAGATAGGTAGAGAGGTAGGAGAGAAGAGCAATAGAGTGGAAATATATAAAGCTTTCGCATTTGGTGTTGCGGGATTTGTGAAACAGAGGCAGCTACTCAAATTGGAATGTTTGTTTCTGTATCTGAACCGCCATTGTAACTGGGGTGAAAAATGACTTCACTTACTATTATTCATTTCGGAGAAGATTCTGATGTGATATTCGAAAGAAATAAATGTTTTTTTTTAGAAGAGGCAACCAACTAAGTGGGCTGTTTTTGTGTAGAAGTTGGATTGGGCCACATGGGAGACGAGTTAGCCCATATTATTGCTTATACTAATAAAGACTGAGGCCTTTGGGTATCAATGGGATACTTTTAATCAGTTGTGGTGATTCAGTGTAGACTCTAATCTATGTTAGACTGGGCCCAGCCCAATTTCTGGGTACGACTGTAATTGACCTCAACATTCCCAGCTGCTTTCATGATTTTGTTGGGACTGTCTATACTGATGTGTATTTTCTTTTTTGAATATGTATTTGAATTTGCAATAGTGGGCAAAATGTAAACTTTTCTGTCTTATAAATAATCTGCTTTAATGAATTTGGAGTTGCAGAGCACTCGTTTAGATTCATTTTCTTTATGTTATGTCACAATTTTAATCAATTATACTTTAATTCAGACTCATTGCTATGGTTGCACATACATACGCTATAGACATCGTAATTGTAATTAATCTATTCGGTTGGTTTTGTAATCTTCGGCACAAATGAATCATTATCACCTACAAAAGGGTCGACTAGCTAAATGACCACACAAAAATACTTCACTAGACCTTGATCACATTATATTTGTGGATACTTTATGTGACCTTATTGAAAAATAATACTCTACACCTTTAATTATACATTTCCACAATTTTATTATAAAAATATAAAGAGGTGGGTTCGAGCAGAAGACATGCACCAAACTTAGCAGTAGCCAGTAGTACTGGTTTTAGGGGGATTTGTTTGGCCTACACGAACCCTTCCACAGCGACCGTATATAGGATTATCATTTTGCAACACATCAATGGGTCCAACATCGACACTGCACTTGTATAATTAGAGGGGTAAATGAGTAACTACATTTGGGTACCATTTTTTGTCCCAATGTTATTGGCCCTATCATAATTATGTACTAGCATTATCCATGCATTATCCATGCATTATCTTTGTTTTAACACCATCTTAGCGTTTCTTTATCTACATTTCTTTGGATATTAAATAAATGTGGTGATCGATGATTGGCAAGCCACATGATTTTGTCGGGGACTGCTCAGTCACATATTTAACATATAGTTTACACGTGACGTACAGTACACTAAAATAATGATCATATATATGTTGTGCTATTACTTGGTATCAGACTATTAATTTGTACCTGCATGATCAGTGTTGTTACACTTACACACACATAGTATATGGTTGGGTTGGATTAGATTGAGAGTTGAGAGTAGCTGCATGAACAGTAAGTCTCAGCTAATAGCTCGCTCTCAACCCTATAATGGGCCCTCTCAGTAGCTTTGCCACTCAAATTAAGCAATTATCTTCTCAATTTGTGCGGCAAGCCTTCTTAATTACACCAAAACACTACTTGTCTTATCAAACCCACCTCATGATTTCGATATCTTACCTTTTTCTTGGGTGTGAAATGACAATGGGGCTGGTTTGCACGTATATTTATTATATGATACTCCTTATTGAGTATTTTTCTAGTATATGTATACTATGCATAAACGTTTATGTATTCATGTTTTCTACAAACAAATAAGAGAAGCACATTAACATTGACAATACGACTGAGAATTTTAAGTATCAAAGTCAAAAGGTATACAAGAACATTTAAAAGTGATATTATCATGAAATTTTTGTGTGTGTAATTGTGTATATATGGCATATGTATTGAATCCATTGGATACTTAATTTCTTTATGGCAGCTTGTAAATAAAATGCACCACCACTCACTTAAAGTTGGCTTTTACTATGCCATGACAAGAAGAAAATATTGAAAACGACCCCCAATTTGGTCAAGGGCACATCATCATCTTCTTCTTCAAACCACATTATACATACATTAGGGTTCTATATATCTCCCATCTTTGAATATCAGATAGATATAAATTAAGCAAAAGTAGGCATGAGTAGACGTGGGAGCTATGGCGGAGGACAGAGCTCTTTGGGGTACCTGTTCAGCTCCGACGAGAAACCAAGTGCTCCTCCGGTCACCTATACAATCAACCCTCCACCATATGGCATTGATGATCACACAATCACCACTCAAAACCCTCCAAACACTCCACTTCTTGAAAAGTTGGTCAAAAATGTCTCCAACAACTATCAAAGAGCTCGTGGTCAAAATTTTGGAAACTTCATCACTGTGAGCTCTCTCTCTCTCTCATATCATATATGCTTATAATTATTTTAACTTTCTAGAAATAACAAGATAATATTTCATCAGGATCGTCCGTCGACAAAAGTGAAATCAGTTCCTGGTGGAGATTCGTCTCTGGGGTATTTGTTTGGTGATAAGTGATGATGATATATATGCTTCTCTATCAGATCTTGGATATATATGTACACTAAATTATTGTAACATGTAAAATAAATGATCTAGTCCCGTTTTAGGGCTGGATCTCTTCAGCTACTTTGTATATGCTCTCTCTAATTAACTGCTTTCTAGATCATGTGTTTATCTATAAATTAGGTTTGGAAACATATGTGTAATTATATACTTAAATGCACCAAGCCATGCTAGTCTGATGATCTACATATATATAAAAAACAGTACTTGTTTGTTTGATTTCACAAATTGTTTGTTGATTCAATATTGATGCAGTGTGTGTATGTATATTCTGTTTACTATATAGTGTAGGAGGATGATTCACACATGTATTTTATTTACATGTATTTTCTCATGTATTTGG
>JAYMTF010005175.1:0-11976 GCA_036897485.1 Pelargonium nanum | reverse complement strand
TGTAATGTGATAATAACTAAAGTGAAATCATGTCTACATTTGATTCCATTGGTTTGTGTTGTACAGGTACCCTCTATTGAAGACCGTCATTCCAAAGCATAAGTTTGCATTATAGTTTTGCATTCGCTAGCGTTAGTTTATTAGTATACATTTAAAAACTATAGAATTTTCTTTTGTTATTTTTTTATTTTTATTGTGCTTCAATTACGGAGAGTATATAGAGTTTGTTGACAATTTTATTGAGAATTAAAATTAAAAATAATTTTTTGTGTTTATTGGGTTATAAGAAGTAAATTTTTTTGACAAACACATTGATTATAGGAGATACTCAGTATTGCTAATGAGTCATACAACAAGCATAATTATTGTTATCCAGAATCACAATGTCAATAAGAAATAAATATTTTTGCATACTTATAATGTTAATGATCACAAGTAGTATATTACGCATGTTTTTTTTTTTGTTTTCAAATAATTTCTATCGTCTCTTTATATTGGATTGAAGAAATGAGAATTTATTTTGGGTGAGACTTGGTGTATGATTATAAACATCACAAAACTACTACTATTAATCACAATTACTACCATCTATTTAAATTTTTTAATTTGTTATATTTACCCGTGCATGGCACGGGTACTTGCATTATAGTAGACGGAGCCATGTTGTCTCCGAGGCTTTTGACTTTGTCCAACCAATTCCACGTGTCAGTCTCAGGAGCCTTCAATCCTCCATGGCCTGCGGAGGCCACGAGCACGAGATCCTATCTCGACTCTCATCCAATAATGTCACAACACCTGTACTCACCCCCAGTGGCACCAACGTAATTAACTCTCCAGTAAGGGACATTCACGAGAAAGGAAAAAAGTCTCTCCTCTAAAACCCCGTTTTCTCCTACGCACAAAGCCCTTTTCGCTGTCGCCTCCACCATGGCCGCAATCAGCCGCCTCGGAGTGGTTTCGCCGCCGGCTCTGTGCCGCCGTATCGGCGTTCTCGCGAGTCGCGCGTACGGATCGGCCTCGGCTCAGCTGCAGTACGATGACTCCGACTACTACTGTAACGAGGAGGACGAGTACCATCGGAGGTCGCCGCCGTCGATGGCGGACTCGGATGGGTGGGTACCGAGAAGGGGAGTGCAGTGGGTGGTGATGGGAGGCCCAGGAGCAAAGAAGCACGAGTACGCCCAGAGGCTCTCGAAACTTCTGGAAGTTCCTCACATCTCCATGGGATCGCTTGTGCGCCAGGAACTCGACCCTAGCTCTTCTCTCTTCAAGCAGGTTATTTCAATCTTCAGCTCAATCATGAGAATTTTCCTTCGTTACCAGAATTGTAGCTTTAATTAGCTATAATTTTATGCAGTTTTTTTGTTATTTTAAATAAGTTGAATTTGAATGCATTTTAGGTCTCTGCTGCAAGCTTTTTGTAACAATGTAGAATGCTTTTGTTGAGAATTTTACAATTTTGTTGCTATTGATGTTCTGTGTAATTCATTGTCTCTTCACTCTATTTTGGTATTTGTTCTTAGTTTCACAACAATCTAAGTGAGACCCTAGTTAAAATAGCCGAAAGTTTGGTTTCAAAGTTCAAATGTGATAGTAGCTCTTAGCTCCTTAGGGTTTTACTGGTGGTACTCTTTGGTTGTAATTTTAGAAGTACTTTTCTTGCTTTTGAGAGCTACGATCAAATCAATTTTAGCTTTTATAAGCATGTGAAGTATTTCTTTGAAGTTAACCTAATTTTACCAAAATCATATGCTGTGGATTGTATGTTGAGTTGTTGACCCTTTGCGTCTAATTGACACTGTTATTGCTAGCTTCTTTTTTGTTTACTTAGCTATTGAAAGGTTTAAAATATTGAGGCAGTTTAAACCACATAGGCATTTGGATACATACAATTGGTTTGTTTTGCAAGAATTCAAGCTTGCTTGTCAATCTATGATATATAACCTTTTACAGATCTTAGTGATATGCATGCTTTTAGCTCGTCTTTTTTATCTTTCTTAGTTTAATCGTAAATTATTTCACCGAGTATATCCTGTTCACATGCCCCTTGTATCCTTACCTCAATGTAGATAGCAAATGCAGTCAATGGAGGCAAGCTTGTTCCAGAGGAAATCATATTTGGACTGTTGTCCAAGAGGCTGGAAGAAGGACACTGCAGAGGTGAAAGTGGGTTCATTCTAGATGGGTTTCCTCGAACTAGGATCCAAGCTGTAAGTTCAAACTATGGATATATGTACTTTTCTTTTAAGTTATGCTGAGTGCATGTGTACAACTGTACAGGCCATTGTTTTACACATGCTATAACTTCTTCTCTTACACATACAGGAGATTCTTGACCAAATTGCTGATATTGATCTAGTTGTAAATCTTAAAAGCACAGAAGAGAATTGGGTGAAGAAGAACCTTGGAACTGGAATATTTTCTCCTTTTCAAGAATTCCATAACGTGAACCACGGGCAAAATTTAGATTTGCAGATTCAGGAATGGAGGGAAAAATTGAATACATATTCAGAGCAGGTAATTAGAACGTCCATTTGATTTTAGATGGTAATGCAGTTTGAAATATTTGACTCATGATTTGAACTCAGTCTGAATATCTTATTGCAGCTGTGCTTTGTCTGTCAGTATAATCATATTTTATATTCCCTTTTTTTCTGCATCACTTTGGAACTTCTGGACTTGCTTGTACTGTAAGAACTACATACTAGAAAGAAAATAAAAAGGGCAGGGGGATTGTGTCTAAAGGCCTAACAATTTTTATGTTTATAGACACCCGTGATTTTCCTGATATTGATTGGTAAGTATATAAGATCTTGTTTTGGAACGAAGAAAGTTAAAAATGGTTTTTTAGGATCCTATTGTAAAAAATGACATTCTGTTTGGTTTTGCGTTCTGTAATTTTCCTTGATATATTGTCTTTAGGAAATTGGGCCGATCAAGTTTTTGATATTATGCAACGGTCAACTGTCAACTTCTCTATTATTGAATTATTCATATTCTTTGGTTGGATTGTTGAAATCAATTGTTTGAGTGTCTGCTAACTTATAGCTCCTTTCATTTCAGACTAAACCATTGGAAGAGTACTACAAAAGAAGAAACATACTTTTTGATTTCCAAGTGGCAGGCGCCCCTGCGGAATCCTGGAAGGGCTTATTGGCCGCATTAAAGCTCCAGCATGTAGATGCTGTCAATTCTTCGCAGAAGCTAACTGCATGAATTTGCTTATTTTTGTTTGCTTTCCGGCACATAGAATATATAACAATTAAAGTCGAGTTGGTTATGATCTCCTTGGTGAATGTTCAATTTGGTTTGCAATTTTTTGGTCTATTCGAGTTTTGATTTACAAAGTGCCCTGCAAGTTTAGGTGGAATTTTGTAATGTAGTTTTGTAACGAGTCGAAAACAGCAGTGAGTGACCCGGTTTGTATTACAATCTGTCTTATACTATATGCAATATGTTATGGAGTTGTTCTCTTTCTATCAGCTCATCTCTCCTTTAAATTTTGAATCTGCGAACAATAGATCTTATCTGGTATTGCTTGCACAACAGGTAACTTGCCATTCTGGGCTGTGAATAGCACTAAAATGCTCCAAAGACACATTCCATTGCAATTTATAGGTCCAAGAACTAGAATTACAGTTATTTGAATTCTGTACAGAAACAAGATACAGCAACCGGACTACACATTTACAACTCATTTAGTTTGTTGTAAGCAAAAATTTATTTATACACACTCACAGCTCGCCTTTCGTCCATACGTCCTTAAGGAGTTGATACCTGACTGCATTTTTATTTAGACTATCCTTCAATACCCAGTTGGTCTTTTTTGGGAGAGGCGAGGACTGAGAACCATCAATGCAAATCGAAGCCAAGGGCATGTTCAATTCATCAAGCTCGTCGTCACTAGTGTATGATTTCCTAACCACCGAGGATCCACTTCTTCTCAACTGACTATGGCTTCCAACTTCTCGGATAATACTAGATACTGAAGACGCCGAAGGTGGAGAGTAGACCACAGGAGCTGCAGGACATGGGAAGTTTGTGACAGATTCGTCCCCAGTCTCGAGAGGGTCCTGCATCAAAATAAAAGCATTGTAAGTAAGCAAATTTTCCTTTAAATGTCACAGGACGCTCCTATCACAGACAATGGCACAAACCTCGGAATCCAGAGCTTCAAGCAAAACATGTGGAATTGGATCAGGGCAAAACTCATCTGGAACAAACTTGTCAACAACCCTCCTGATCAACAATGCATCAAATGCAGGGCATACCTTGAAAAATAGAAATAAAAATAAAAATTATATCCCATTAAAAATAAGAGTCCATTACATGTTATAGACTAAAGGATATAAGTCATAGGGTTGAACCTCTTTTCTGATAGATCTGTTTAAGAGCATATCCTTGGGAAGCATCATGAGATCACTCAAAGCATTCAGTAGATGGAAAGACTTGAAGGACGAATCTTGTCGATGATCATGGTCATTTTCATCTTCAAGCGGGTCATCATCATCCATACCAAATAGGTCTGTCAGCCATCTAGACCAGTTCCCTATCTGATATTTATAAAGGTAAATAAATAAAGAATCTTCAATTAGCACAACTGAAGTCGTGGTTGCTTTTGATTAAACAAAAAAATATGTTGAGGCATTTGATCATGATGGCATGAAAACTACGGCACATCAAAAGAACCTAGGAACTTTTAAGCAGTGCTAATGATTAAGATATCACCCAAAATGATGTCCCCAGCATAAAAAATCTCTCCAAGAAAATCAGCCTTTGATTCTGTATCATCCACTCAAAATTTACACATAACTGCAAATAGTCCTTTAAGTACTCTCATATCCAGAGCAAAGCCTATTCCTTTTTTTATATATTTTAAATTGGACAGTAACGTTATAAGGACAGTCTACAAGTCATGAGACAAGACAACAGCAGATCTTACGGAGAATCAAGAATATCAATAACAAGATGCTCTTGACCACGAAATTAACCTGAGGGAACACAGTTTGTATTGCTTACCGCAACTTTCAGTTGTGCACCAGCCCCAAAGCTTGTTTTCCCTGCTGGAATAGGAAGAACCTTAGAATCACTGATGGGATCAGATACAGGGTCGGTAGGGATCTCATCAGCAGATTCTCGCAGAATAGCATTGAACATAGCCACATCTAATCTAGCCACACATTGCTCCATTATCTAGATACATAATAAAGATGCATTATAAAGTTGTATACTCAAATTTATAGAAGAAACAGAACTTCCATCGTATCATATACAACTAGCAATAATCCATATTTGGGGGCTTTACTTAGATACTCCTCATGTGCATTCCCTCTTACGTGTGAATCTCATTTATCTTTTTATATAGTGGCCTCGACACAAAACTTGCTCTGATACCAACTTGATTTTTTTAAATATATTTGAGTACATATAATAACTTCACAGCTTTCACACTAAAAGATCAACCTTAATAGTACGCTGTGACTTTCAATCTCCCATCAATGAGGGACTTTATATTTCAATATTCTCACTCGCGTGTGAGCCCCACCTCTCTTTTTAAAGTGGACTTGACACGTGCATAATTGGGGGGTTTAATTAAAAAAAGTTGAAGGCCCAATTAGTATATTCAAGTGGTCTAATAAAACTCCGCATAGTTTCAATGTATGATAACTTCAACAACTTGCATCAGAAAGGTATAACATACTACTTCCTTTACAAACCCAAAGATGATATTAGAATAAAATACAGAATGCTCGGATTTACCAATTTTGTTAGCATAGGCAAGCACCCACACTCATGTCCTCCAGCTCGAAGAGGGCAGAGTCTTTCACAGGCATCCTTGAAAGCCTTCTTCCAGAGCTCTAACGAAAAGTTCCCTTGTTCTTGATCTATGGAACTAGATGTCCTTCCATATTTTTTCTTAGAGCCAGAACCAACAGCACTATCAATTGCCTTTGCAGCAGCAGACTGCATAAATGGAGTTAAGGTCTGGACATAAAAACAAAAAAGAAACAAGCCAGGATGTTTTTGTTAGTTAAAATAATACTAATAACTTAATAAATAAACCTCTTATGAGTACAGTATGGTCCTTCATGCACTCAAAGGAAAATTCAAGAAAGAGAGATGGAATTAAGACGCAACCTGCCACCAAATTGATTCAACAATTCGAGAGAAGATCCAACCTTCAATTTTTTCCAGTGCTGATATAAATATATGAGGGTCATCCCAATCACTCAAAGTGCCATATGCACCACTTTTACCATCATTTTTGCTAGGAGACAACTCTTTCCATTTTAATGAAGATGATATCCTTCTAATTCCCTTTCCACTACCACCATTCCTTTCTCGATATGCTCCAGAAGAAAGTGGTAACTCTGGTTCCCCAATGGCTTCATTGATGATTGCTCTCAAGACAACAGAATTCGACAGCCAAAATGTCAACCTGAAATCAGAATAAACATTCACGAGATTGTAAGAAAATTCTGGAAACTACTTGAAATACTAAGGCACTGTTTTGGTCTGTTGGATGCACAAAGGAAAAAAGTCATACTTAATACTAAAAACAAACTATTATCATTATTTTTTTTTTCTTCATGAAAATAGTTATTGATTAGAAGTTATTTCACTCAAATGAAACCTAAATAAGTACAATTTACTTCGAGTATAAAAAACTGCAGCATTTCAAGCATGCAACTAATCTGTCCATTGTACATTATTACATACATGAGACGATTGTAAAAACTATACAACTTCAAGTCTCAAGGTCTTTTTGCCAGAATCAATTTATCCGTTGCAGATAAGTGAACTACACAAGAAAGAAAACTTATTTTGTTCCATCTAAGGAACCCAATACTATGTAGAGATTTCAACTAAGACACCAAAAATCAAAGGAGAATCGTTTCTGGATGATAACTGGAAGTGAACACTTTCCAAGGGATATGCAAAAAAGGATGGACCAGACATACCTTGGGACATCATTTCCACATGCTTTTGCAACCAAAACTAATCCTGAAACAGCACTTCTAGCTGCACAAGCTTTTCTTGCTCCAGAATTTTCTCTACAAGCATAAAGATACAGCCTAGAAAGGCGCCGTGCTGGAGCATGGACCTTGCTCATAGAACTTCCATGCTCAGCAACCACAGAGTAAAGGGCCGCTTCAGTTGCTGCAGCTTCTCTCAACTCTCCCTCTAGCATCTTTATCTTGTACTCCAATTGATGGACTTTGCTGTCTAAAATGGGATTTCTTGTATCCCTTAAATGTATTTTTGCATCTTTTCTCTCACTGCTATTGAGGCGTCCTATAAAATTCTGAGCATTTCCCAAAGCACCAACTTCCTTCCCATCTTCAGGTTGATCACTGCTTATAAAATTGCTCCTAGCCGTTTCTATAGGTGATCTAACAGATTTCACATGCTTTAACCGGTCACTTTTCAGGACAATTCCCTTCATCCCAAGATTTCCCCTGCTTGAGGAAAATGTGTCACTTTCCAGTTGCACTTGTCTTCTTGTAGCATCTTGCAAGAAAATATTAACTGGTTCATCTGCAGTAGATTTCTTTGTCTCCAAGCTTTGTCTTTCCCATCCATTTTCTTGTTGGTGCTTCCCATCTTTATCTTCGGTGGAACTGTCATAAATATCATCAGCAGTCTCCGCATTGTTATGTTGATACTCACCTCTAACTGCACTTCTTCCATTAGCAACCTTTTCTTTAACCTTCTGAGGCAAATCTTTTAGGTCACTGCTTCTCATGCTGGTTTTGGACTTATCCTCTTTAGTTCCATGAGCTAGTATAGAGAAAGAAAAAGAAACAGTATCAGAGATACAATTTTTAATGAGTGATATTGAAAGAACTAGAGTTTGGAGACTCGGATATAGAAGCATGACCATGCACAGGGCTACCCAGATCCGGTGATAAGTCCACGGAAGATGAGCAAGATGAGCTCCCCCTCATAATTTCATGTGGCATCATATTGGCTGTGTCAAATACCATTTCTGGAGGTGAAACTTCCTTTCCATTCTCTTCTACGTTATTCATCACTCCTACTGATTCCTTCTGCAATTCAGTATAACTTATTAGATTTCCTGATCTTCAATTTTCTAAATGTTTACTGATTGGACACATGAATGCTATGCCCTTGACCAACACAATGGTAATCAACAGGCAGATGAACAGAAGACTTTTAATATTAGTTCACACGAAAGACCAAGTATGGAAAGTTGAAACCTTAAATTGCCCTTGTTCTCCTTTCCAAAGGGTTATGACTTATGAGAGCCACTCATCAATAGTAGAACATTATAGTAATAGACAATTTATGTAAGCTAAATCAGTGTTCATAATCCAATACTTGATTAAAAAAACAAGCAAATGAATACCTTTTCCTTTTGTGGAGACAAGCCTCCGTTAGATTCAAAAGCTGATGAACAAACAGTCTGAGACGAATGCGAGGAAATATCATCATCAGTGAAAGAGGCAATCTCTGCTTCTTCTGCATATTCTTCATTCATCAAGGCTGAAACAGACTCCGCGCCATTCTTGTCAAGTGACACATCTTTAGATAGGCTTTCCCTCGACATGGAGCTGGTGCGACCCTTATTAACTCGCTGGATTTTCATAGATAAAATTGGTTGATCTGTATTCCGAAAGTTCCTCTTGCAGTTCATTGGAACAGTTACACTTATTATATCCCTGATAATACCATAGTCTGCCAAATCCACAATGGCTGATCCTAACAACTGGCCTTTCACAGTCTTATCTCTACGAGGCTCGTACAAGCTTAACTCCAAGCAATTCTTCTGAAATGTATCAGCATCACTAGCTTTAGACGACATTTCCCTCAGAAGAGTCACAGGAAGCCTAAAGGACTCATTGAACTCAATTCTCCCCTCACCAACAATAGATCCAATAGAAGGGACAACGGACTTTGTAGAACCAGAACTCCGATCGCCATTTTCCCACTGAATCAAGACGGAGCGAAGGGTCCTGAGAGACTGTGATGGAGGCCAAGGCTTAATTTTCTCAATGTGGATTAGATAATCAACTTGAACCGAGGGGCTCCTTCCGTTCTTCGTCTTCAGACCTAGAACCATTGTTGCACAAAAATTGATTCTCCAAGTATGATTTCAGTGACAATTTATGCCTCTACACATATTCCGTTTTCCTGGCCACTATGATCCTACAGCTCAAAAGCCTACAAACATCAAATTTAACAAAGAAAGTTATGATTGCGAAATGAAAATCCATATTAGATGGAAGAAAAAAACTACAATCTTCGTCTACTCCGTAACAAGAAATGTAAGAAAAGTAACAATCCCAGAACCTCAGATCTTACACTATGCATTATTTACACCTTAAGCAAATAGAAACCCTACTGAACTGAGCTCAATACTTGAACTAGCCTTCTCCTCTAGCTGAGTTTCCATTTTCTTGAGGACAAAAACAACACAAACAACTACAAAATTTAGACTTTGTTCTTTTAGCTTCTCGTCCTGCATTTTCTCGCCTACCAAACAGAACAAATGCAATTTGTAAATATAAAAAAAACGATCTTTTGAACTGCATTCGATCTGGGCACAACTAAAATGGAATCATTTGTGCTTGTGCTACTGAACAATCTAGCAATACAACTATCGTTCCAAAACCCAGTAGTTCCTGAAGCTCAACCCAGCACAGAACCAGCACATATTGTCACAAGTCACAATGCAAAACTCATCAAAATATTCACTCCAAACCCAAAAAAAAAAAATGCAGCGAACAATACAGAATCAAGCTCGCAGAATTGCTAAACAGAAACCTTTGAAATTAGAGGCTGAGAAAAGAGAAGAGGAAGCAATGCCTGAAACGAATCGTTTTGCAGGAACTTGTGCTTGGTCTGCAAATTTTGAGTCTCAGAGCTCAGCTCATCAGAGGCTGTGACTGTGAGCTGAGAATCTCTTTCTCATAAAAGTAGCAAACAATTCAATATTTCAATTAACAAAAGAAAAACAGAATTTGGGTAATTAGATTTTTTTTTTTTTAAATCTAACTTTAGATTACAACAAAATCATTAAAACATCATTAGTGACAGTGTGTCTCTTCAAACGACATCGTGCGCAGGTTTTTGAATGGTTTGACAGCGACGTTTTTCCAACTGAAACGTTTTTATGTCCAAAAATTAAATGTTAATAATGATATTTAAGACCGTTTAATGGAAAAGTAAAACATGCCATTAGAGAGTGGGAGGAGACGCGCGATTGTGTGCGTGTGACGTACGTTCCGTGACTACTGTAGTTAAAGTTGAACTCGTTCCCAGTGACTCGGGTTTGTTACTTGTCGGTTGAGCGAGTGAGCAACCCACCAAACTCAGAAGGTGGTTAGTGGTCAACGTGCGACTCGGCAACCGCGCGTGAGAATATGCAAAACTACTCTGTGCGCGTCACCTTGAGGCTTGGTTGGCTATATTCGCTGAGACAATGGACACAGTTTGAGGAAGTGGGACTCACGCTTTGCTCACCATATCAATTGCGAGTTTGTGAAAGTTGGTACGACTTAAAATCGATCTAATTCATTGTCTTTTACTTGTAAAAATACTGATTTGATAAATCGGGATATTTTACACTAAAAATATGTGTGTTATCCAATTCGATCTAGTCAGAAGAAATCTTATTTAATCTGATCTAGATTCCTTTCATATTATTATTGACAATTCGAAATCTAAATAGTCAGCTATAGACTTGACATGTCCATTGCCGACTTCTTTTTCCCTCCTTTATAAACTAATATTTAAATAATAATAAAAGGCACTTATTTATTTTTGCATATGGAATAATTATTTTATGTATAATAATTGAATGGAACTAAAATTACAATTTAAACATAAAAAATGGAGAGGTTGGTGGTTGAGTAGCTCTCATAAAACTCAAAAGTAAGAGAAGAGGATGGTGAGAGTTGATGTTGCAATGTCACATTCAAGATACAACACAATATAAAGGATGTGTTTGTGAAGAAACCTTATTTAATAAACTAATGTTAGCCTATTTTTTTGGTAGAGAGAGGAACAAGATTTGCTACCTTATTAAATATATTTTATTCATTTGTATCAGCTATGATTTGACTCTCCTCCTTCCTCAGTTTCTTGCATCACAAGCCTTGTAAGTTGGATCTGCACACCTCACTTCTCCCAACAGCAACCACTGACACTGGAATTGGAACTGAAAGCACCAAAAATGGGAAAATGATTCATGCATGTAGTCGTCGTACATGTGAAATACATGTAAGGCTGAATTTGAATCATAACCGTACATCGCAGCTAACACAGGATGAGATCCACTACCCCGTCCTCTGAAAGTCAAAGTTGTCCAAAAACACAGGATGTGACCCACTTTCCACCAATCACAATTTGTCACATGACTTACATGCATTTCGCATGTAAGACAGATACTTGCGCTAATAAGCCTCCTTTAATGTGCACAAAAAGTATTCAAAATACAATAGTTCTATTCTACCTAAGAAATTAAGCATTACTAGAAATTTTTAAAGAAAGGACATTTACAACTTTACAATGTATCCAAGTATAGCCCTTTTCCTGTGTTTTCCACAACTCCCCTTTGAAGGACCAAACTTGCTTCTTTTGGTTATGCATGATCAATGAACAATACTGATGAATTAATGTGATACTGCTGATATGGCATCTGATTTGTGATCTGCATCAGCTGTGGCATGTACTTGGGCTGCATATTGCAAGTTCCACAAAACATCCTCGAATGAGGGACGAGAGGATGCTTCGGGAGCTATGCATTTGTTCGTGATGGAAACCACGATAGATAACGATTCGTGTGAGCTTGTAGTTAACACCATTGGATCCACCATTCGTTTTCGACCATCCTGGCTGCTGAAGGATGCCTGCCAATCATATCCACTATAAGGACACAATGCACATTTCATATCTAATACTCCCTCCGTCCCAAAATGAGTGTCCTGTTTGTCTAAATTTTTTGTCACA
>JAYMTF010005174.1:0-11979 GCA_036897485.1 Pelargonium nanum | reverse complement strand
CGACCTCTACGATACGATAGCACTAGCCGCCGCCAAGGTGCCGCCGCCACCAAGGAGCCGCAGCTGCCAAGTAGCCGCCGCCTAGGATTTTCTCTCCCAAGGAGCCGCCGCCCAAACCTGATTTTTAGAAGAGTATTGATTTTCTAACCAATGTAAAATTTTAACAATGATTTTTTTTAATTAATTATTCAACAAAATAGTTTAATACAAATGGTTTTAATTTTTTCAACTAATGTGTGGTACTTCAACTAGTTTTATGCGATAGTTTGAGTATACAATATTAGAAATCATGAAGAACATAATTTATGATAAAAAAATATTAATACTAATTAGGCATAACTTTGGTATATTGATGATTTGAGCCCGAAGTAAAGTTGATAAATCGTACTGAAGATTGTTTGTGTGTTGCACAATTCAATACGAGCTCGACACCGTGTTGCATGACTCAACGCAAACACGACACATTTAACGCGATAATTAAATGAGCCGTATTGAAACAACACGATTGACACAAAAACGGCCCAACACGTTTGGCAGGATACGATTAAACATATTTGACATGTTATTAGAAATAATTTACAATTACACTCTTAACTGCACGTATTGGGTGTGTTGTACGTGTTTTGGATGCTCAACACAAACACGACACGATTACAAACTGTGTGAGTCCAATAATCTAATTTTATGTTGGGATCGCGTCATGTTCTGTATTACGACACAATTCGCGGGCTCTAATAAGAGCATGAATTGGGGTGGACCATATATTGCCCTGGACCGGATTGGACCGAATGGTACACGGTCTGGTCTTTGGTCCAAATTTATTTAAAATATGTCCAATCCGGTCCAAAACATTGAAAATCGGCATAGAACCGAAAATTAAAAAATTTGAAAAAAAAATTAATTTCTAAACCTAACTCTCGTACTCTCTCTGCTCTCTCCGCCTCACACACACACTCTCAGTCACAGAGACTCACTCCGGCCACCGCGCATCCGCCACCGATTGACCTCTCCGTATTGTACTCGACCTCAAGCAGGCAGCAACAACAACTAAGCAGCCAACAGGTATGTCCGATTCTGTGTTTTGTTTGTTTTTGCAAAATGGGTTCATGAAAATATGAAATGCAAGTAATATCCGCTAATCTTGACTTGGAAATCATGTGAATTAACCAGTGGCAGTGTACTGTAGTATTGATGGGAAATTATCTTCCTTTTTTATATATTTATTATTATTATTATGCAAATTCGGTCCAGATGGTCCATTCCGGTCCGGTTCTGGTCCTCTCTGAATCGATCCGGTCCAAGGCTCTAATCATTTTTTTAATTTTATTTATGAACTCTAATCTCATATTTTCGGTCCCACAAATCTTATATTTTAGGATCGATGAACAGTCCTAGGCTCTAATTTGAGGCAATATAGTCCCATAAAAAGTACTCCGTACTAATTATGTTCCGCGGACGTGGTGCTTTTCTATTGGGTAGTGAGTTAGTGAGTCCTAAAACAGTAATAAACTGAAACCCCACTGCAACTGCAAGCAAGTCTATCCAATAACTGTATAGTAATAAGAGCCTCAGAGAGAGTCAGAGAGAGAAACCCTATTTGGTGGTTACCGTCTGAACTTCATCCCCGCCGCCGCCGGTGTCATTTCTTCTTCTTCTCTCAGGTTTGAATTGTCATATTGAGTTGTATGTGAAAAGGGTTGTCCTGTGCTTGTGTTTTTCGGGCACATGCTTGGTATGCACTTTACATGTTCGATGAAATGCCCATGCCCTGTTCCTTCTCATTCAAGTCCTTTATTAGTTATAGCTGCCAGAGTCAACTGCAGATGTTAGTTAATTGTGCACGCAATTGTGTCTAATTAATTTTTAGTTTGCTGTTTGGAATTGGTTTGATTCATCATAGGCAAGGCAAAAACTTTTAGGAATTGGTTTGATTTCCCATCTTATGATTTTATGCTTTGTTTGTTATGTGAAGTTGTAAAGTGTGTGTTTTTGTGTGGACTTGTAGCATTGAAGTTTTTATTTCCAGGATTCAGCCAACCAAACCCTCTAAAAACATTCACTTTGTTACAAGTTGAAAAGAAGCCATTCTGTTAATCCCTCATCTAGTCGTATGTTACTTAGTGTTCACTTTCTCTGTTGCTCTGCAGACTTCATAGTTGGGTGTGTATTTGATCTCTTCCTTATGCGTGTGATGTATATATTTTCTTTTAATGCACTCTCTCTGTATGTGAAATGGTTTGTTGGAATTTTTTTTTCCACAATAAAACAGTGTAGTAAATGAGTTTTTTTACCCCATCTGGAAATTTATAATTTTACTAGTGTTATTTGTGTGCATATGTATCTGATTTTGGTTGAGTTTCTGGTGAGAGGTTTCAGAAAATTCATGATTTCTGGAGAAACTGAGTGAGTATTTTACTGGTAGTTAAAGATGTTATGTTTGAAGCAGGAGATTAATTTGCATGGTTCTTTTTAGAAGAAATAGGTTTAGATGAGCAATTCTTGTTAGAAGAACTGGCTGAAGATGTGACAGTATTAGTATACCGACCTTTGACCGAAGGCTGTAACATACAAGAAAAGAAATTTGATCAGTTAAGGATGTTTTGAAACTCTTTCGATAGCAGGTTACTTTTTTTGTTTCTGCTATGATTAGAATGTCCATGATTCATATGAACTCATTATCTTTAGTAATTTACTTTTGTGTGCTCTTGGATTAATTGTGTTTAAACTTCAAGCTTATCTTTTCATTTGTCTGAACTTGTAACTCTTCCAAATGAACTATGGGTTAGTTATACTCTCCTGAATTTGAATGTCTCCATAAATCTTGCTATGTTCAAATGTGATTGCCTTATATGCAGTTATTAGTAAGCTGAATATTATTTTATTTTTGTTTGTTTAAAATACAGGGTTTGACTTCTCATTCTTCTAAGCATGAAGAAAATGATTGCCCTAGGGTTTGAAGGTTCGGCCAACAAGATTGGTGTTGGAGTTGTGACCTTAGATGGAACCATTTTGTCAAATCCGCGCCACACATACATCACCCCTCCTGGCCATGGCTTCCTCCCCCGAGAAACTGCCCAACACCATCTTCAACACATTCTTCCATTAGTAAAATCTGCTTTGGAGACTGCTCAAATAACTCCTGATGAAATAGACTGCATATGCTATACCAAGGGTCCTGGAATGGGAGCACCATTGCAAGTCAGTGCTATTGTTGTCCGAATGCTTTCACAGCTGTGGAAGAAGCCCATTGTTGCAGTTAATCATTGCGTTGCACATATTGAGATGGGGAGGATTGTGACTGGCGCAGATGATCCTGTTGTGTTGTATGTTAGTGGCGGGAACACACAGGTAATTGCGTACAGTGAAGGGAAATATCGAATTTTTGGGGAGACTATTGATATTGCTGTTGGAAATTGCTTGGACCGGTTTGCTAGGGTGTTAACTCTCTCCAATGATCCCAGCCCCGGATACAATATTGAGCAGGTATGTGATTGAATATAAGTGGTCTTTCGTTACTGAATATAACTTGAGGGTGTGTCAGAGTTATCCCTGAGGCCTCATGTTTGTGACATGTAATTTTTATTGCAATGAACTAGTCTCTTGACAAAATTGAATGCATTTTTCCACATGATGAAATCTTTTTTCCCTCTGCTATCCTCATCTTCCGTTTCTTCCATATCATGAAAGGTTTTTATGCTATTGAGGAAGAAGCTAACTGCTTTGTACTTTGGGTGCTACATTGTGTTTTTCTAATTTTTCATTCTTCAATTTAAAGTATTCTCCCATTGCTTTTATTAATGATTCATGCCCAGAAGTTGAGTTGAATTATTTGAGATATATTAATTGCATCTTGACTTGCTTGCTTGGTATTGTTTCTTCTTCACTAGCTAGCGAAGAAAGGAGAGCAGTTCATAGACCTTCCTTATGCTGTAAAAGGGATGGATGTATCTTTTAGTGGAATATTGAGCTACACTGAAGCCACTGCAGTAGAGAAGCTGAAAAATAATGAGTGCACCCCTGCAGACTTGTGTTACTCCCTGCAGGTGGGTTTTACTTTGCATCGTCTGGGATTAGTTAGTTACATGAGAAGTGAACAAAAAATTGTAAAAATTTCTTTGTACACAATCCACGCTAGTACATATTTGTTCTTTGTTAAGATTGTTGTTCGGTTCTTATATACCTGGACATAATATTGCAGGAAACATTGTTTGCAATGCTTGTGGAGATTACGGAACGAGCAATGGCACATTGTGACAAGAAAGATGTTCTTATTGTTGGTGGTGTGGGTTGCAATGAGCGGCTGCAAGAGATGATGAGAACAATGTGCTCAGAGAGAGGAGGAAAATTGTTTGCAACAGATGACAGGTACTGCATAGATAATGGGGCAATGATCGCATACACTGGTCTCCTTGCTTATGCTCACGGGACATCAACCCCACTAGAGGAGTCAACATTCACGCAGAGATTCCGTACTGATGAAGTGCAAGCAATTTGGAGAGTGCAAAAGGAGGTTGCTGGTGGCAACGGTGGCTCCATGGAAGAATGTGTTCAAGTCAAGTAATATTAAGGTATGATATTAAGAGTGGGCATAAATTCCCAATCTGTTCGTCAATAGAAAATGTTACACTATTAGGATTAAAATGTGCATTGTCTATGCAGCCTAAGTGCCATATGCAATACACACACAACACACAACTTAGATCTAATGTTGTTTGCTTGTTTCTGGGAAAATGTAACGATGAACTAACGTTTGAAGGATTGATGTGTTTGGGAATGAAAATTTAAGATGTTCTACGAGTTGTTATAAAAAATGCAGGTGGAAGAATCAGTGATTATTGGTGTTGAAATTGCATATATGCGTAGATGGATCATGCGTGATGTTTGGTAAGAGCTAAAATATACGGGTCTTGTTGAAAAAGAAGCATATCATGTTGTTCCAAGCTTAGCCATGCTTCAATCCCATCAGAACCATCTGCAGAGTCAATGAGCCTCGTGATGGGTACCGGGATGTATGTACTGCTCACCTACATCGGCTTTCCCCACCCGAAATCTGCTTCTTGAAATGGAATTCTACACCAGCTCGCTAATCCGTGCACGTCTGCACCATCTCTCCCAACTTCTTCACCAAGCTCTCTGTTGGAATCAGCCACCATCAACAACATTTCCTCTGCATTTTGTTGCTTTGTGCATTGTGCCACCTTTTTCTCCACCTCGTCTTCAAGCAGAGCAACCAGCTCATTTGAACTAGCAACAATGGCAAAGCTGCAGGATCCGCACAAGGCTATAGCGGATCAGGGAGCAGAAGATTGAGCTGATTCGCACCCAAGTGATCACTATGACCGCATAGAAGCTGAAAACATGCGAGCTGCATATTCGGCACTTTAGCTTCTACAAAGTCCACACCTTGGTCATTGCAAGTTACTATGTTGCCATCTTGGTCCGAAAACCTCCCGGCTAGCTGATAATAGACGGTTAAGATTCGTGAGAGCGATTTCTCGAGCTGTTCGTGATCGAAATTGTAGTAGTAGGAGATGAAAGTGGGATAGATGGAATGACGCTCGGCCTGATCGAGGGCAGATATGTTGTAGCTCCGGAGGCGAGGTTGAGTTGGGGAAGATGGAGCTACTAGCTTCCGGGATAAAATCTCAACGTTCATATCCATGCAGTCAATGCAAACAATATAATTTGCTTTGCTTTGAATTGGTACTGATGAGATTAGCTTTGCACGTCAAATATAATTATTGACTGGTTGATACACAATTTGGCTGTCAATACTTGTTAAAATCAACCGAATATTATATCAAACTTGATCTAAGTTGAATCCATTCATTTGTTTCATAAAAGCATCTTCTTAACCTAGTTTTTTTGAACTCCAAAGCCACCTAGGTGCGTGTCCCACATGACATGAAGTGAACTCTACGAAAAAAGAAAAGAAAAAAGAATATGATTCATGCCATAGTTTCGGAGGAGGTTTACGGGATGAGAAAGAGGACTTAAGCTAGAGTGAGATATGATGCGCTCAAAATAGATATGACAAAATGGGAGTTTGCAAAGGATAAGGTGAGTGTTACGACGTTTCAGAACGCTAGATTGGTCAATTGATGATGTGTGTTACATTCGTTTGGTATAATGGTTATTGAGATCCGGTTTTTAGAACATATTATTTTAAGGTGGGATCTTTGATAAAATTGTTTTATATTTATGTATCTCTTTATTTTTTGTATTGAAAGATTGTCTGTTTTGACTAATGATAGGATTTGGAGGAGTTTGATTCATGAGTGTCTAGTTGCCTGAAGTGTTCCATTTTCACGCTTATTCTTTTATGATGACAAGTGACAACTTCTTTTTATTTTTTTTGGGCTTCAATAGTAGAGGCTAGTCGGGTTAAAAGTTTAACTTCGTAAGTCTTTCGCGGATTTTAACTCGAACATGGTTGCTCAAGATATTCCAAATTTTGCAATGAATGGTTTTCTTCTTTGGATTGAGTTGTGTTTGAAGATAAAGATAAACTCCTACTGTAAAAAAAATTACCAAACAATTCAAACATAGATTTCTGAAATAAATTCCATTGCAAACATTTGAAGTACTGAAATAATTGTTTGGGCCAAGCCCATGTTTCTATGTGCGCAAATTTTTGGCCCAATTCAGATATCATAAATTGAGAACCGACCTTGGTTGGGTTGGGTTGGATTTTCTTTCTAGAATCATCATCACGACTCACGAGTCTGGCGCTCGTCTTCCTTTCTTCTCCGTTCTGCAAAACCCTAATCCACTGCTGCCACTAAATCTCGTCCATCTCTCAGCTCCGAGCCGGTATGTTTGAATTATTTCTCTGACTTTACTTTTGAATTTTCGAATTCGCTGCTGTTATTTTTTCCCCAAGAGTCTCTAATTAATTTCCATTCGTACTTTTGCTCTTCGATTTGCGAAGGTCTGATTTCGATTTGGCATCTTTTTCTGGTTACGGAAGGCTCATATGGTGAAAAACGAATCTTGTTTGGTTTGTTTTTAGCTACATGATTTGATTAAATGCCTATTCATTTTTCAATTAGTCATTTACATATGTTTTCTTTTATTAGACTCTTTTAGTACTGGTGCCTAACTTCGATGAGTGTTCATTGATGCGTATAATCTGATATTTAAGCAAGTGTTAAATAGACTGTGAATGTGAACTTAATTGGGTATGCATTGATTTCGATTAGGGTTGAGTACATTTTGGTTGATTTGCTGATGCTAACAAATTGATGAACTGGTAAGATTTGATTTGGCCTTTACGTATCTGATATTAATTGAAATTGTCATATGCAGGAGCTGGCTCCTTGTTTAAGTTGTCTTTTGGACACTTCCTTTCAGGAATGATGTTCTGTTGAATAGATTTGTAAAATATACTG
Organism: Pelargonium nanum; assembly: GCA_036897485.1. Lineage (NCBI taxonomy): Eukaryota > Viridiplantae > Streptophyta > Magnoliopsida > Geraniales > Geraniaceae > Pelargonium > Pelargonium nanum. The sequence continues at coordinate 4,588 of JAYMTF010005174.1, read as the reverse complement.
TTTTGATACATTGGAAAAAATGCTGGGTTCATTGCCTATCTTGCCCCTCCCAGCGCCTCCCTCTGATGGAAATCTTGGCCCTCTTCCACCATCTCAGGTGACAGACCAGCAGAACAACGATAAAGCAGAAAATGAAGCGCAAAATAATGCTACTTCAGCTTCCGCACCCGTTGCAACCCATACGAGAACAATAGGAATCATTTACCCTCCACCAGATATTAGATCTGTTGTAGACAAAACTGCACAGTTTGTTTCGAAGAATGGACCTGAATTTGAAAGAAGAGTTGTTGCGAATTATGCTGGCAATGTGAAGTTCAATTTCTTGAGTGCCTCTGATCCGTACCATGCATACTACCAGCACCGGTTATCTGAATTTCGAGCCCAGAATCAAACCTCTGGTCAGCAGCCTACTCCTACGCCCACAGATACTGCTGTACCTGAATCAGCTCCATCTCCAGCTGTTGATGGAAATGAAACAGCAGCAAAGCCTGATCCCTCAGCCCAATTTAGACCAGTGCACAAAGTACTCGAGCCTCCAGAGAGTGAGCAGTATACTGTTCGACTTCCAGAAGGGATCACAGGGGAGGAACTAGATATTATCAAGCTCACAGCCCAGTTTGTGGCTCGAAATGGGAAATCATTCTTGACAGGACTGACTAGTAGAGAGATCAACAATCATCAGTTCCACTTCTTGAAGCCAACCCACAGCATGTTCATGTTTTTCACTGCCCTTGCCGATGCATATTCGAAAGTGCTGATGCCTCCAAAGGGTCTGACGGATAAGCTGAAGAAGAGTGTGACAGATATGACTACTGTGCTTGAGAGGTGCTTGCATCGCTTGGAGTGGGAACGTTCACAAGAGCAGGCAAGGCAGAAAGCCGAGGATGAGATCGAGCAGGAACGTGTGCAAATGGCTATGATTGACTGGCATGATTTTGTTGTGGTCGAGTCTATTGACTTTGCAGATGATGAGGATGAAGACTTGCCTCCTCCAATGACCCTTGAGGAGGTTATAAGGAGAAGTAAGGTGTCAGGTATGGAAGAAGATGAGATTGTTGAGCCTGGGAAGGAGGTAGAGATGGAGATGGATGAAGAAGAGATTCAGCTTGTTGAGGAAGGCATGAGGGTTGCTAGCCTTGAAGAGAATGGGGATCCTAGGAAGAATGACATGAAGGCAGCTGAGGAACCTGAGGAACCAATGAGAATCGTCAAGAATTGGAAGAGGCCGGAGGAGAGAATGCAAATAGAAAGAGACCAGACAAAGGTTGTGATTTCTCCAATCACCGGCGAGCTAATTCCCATTAATGAGATGTCTGAACACATGAGGATTTCTCTCATTGATCCTAAATACAAGGAACAAAAGGAAAGAATGTTTGCTAAGATCCGGGAGACAACTCTTGCTCAGGATGATGAAATCTCAAGAAACATTGTGGGCCTGGCACGAACACGTCCCGATATTTTTGGAACTACAGAGGAAGAAGTGTCTAATGCAGTGAAGGCAGAGATAGAGAAAAAGGATGAGCAACCAAAGCAGGTCATATGGGATGGTCACACTGGAAGCATTGGACGCACAGCTAACCAGGCCATGTCTCAGAATATCAATGGAGAGGATCAAACTGATCCTGCTAGTAATGAAGGGAGGGCTCTGCCTGGGCCCGTAGCGCCTCCTCCAAGACCTGGTTTGACATCTCTTCGTCCTCTTCCGCCACCTCCTGGGCTGGCCCTGAATATGCCTCGTGTACCTCCAAATACAGTCCAATACTCGGCTCCAGGTGGGCTAGCAGTACCCCCACCAAGGCCACTAACGATGCAAATGATGCCCTCAGTTCGGCCGCCACCACCTCCAATGTCAATGAGTTCTGGGCAGCAACCCACTATGATGAATCGACCACCCATGATGCCTCCATCAATGTCTATGAATCCTAGTGTTCCACCTCCGCCGGGATCACAATATCCACCTATGCCAGTTCCCCGCCATTTCATTCCACTTCCTGTCCCGCCACCTTCCATGTCCATGATGCCACCACCGCCTTTGCCTCAAGGAATGCCACCTCCACCACCACCTGAGGAGGCTCCTCCCCCGCTACCAGAGGAACCTGAACCAAAGAGGCAGAAGCTTGATGATTCTCTGCTTGTTCCAGAAGACCAGTTTTTGGCACAACATCCTGTATGGACTCTCCCTATAGTTCCCTCTTTTTAGCTTGTCATGAACTACAGGTATGATTTTCAAATACAAAGAAGTTCTATTAACCTGATATCATTCATTTTCTTTTGCAGGGACCTGTCCGCATTACCATATCTGTTCCTAATGTTGATGAAGGAAATCTGAAAGGCCAACTTCTGGAAATTACTGTGCAGTCTTTATCTGAAACTGTAGGCAGTCTGAAGGAGAAAATAGCTGGGGAGATCCAGCTTCCTTCAAACAAACAGAAATTGAGTGGAAAAGCTGGTTTTCTCAAGGACAATATTACATTGGCATACTACAATGTTGGATCAGGAGAAACACTTTCTCTTTCTTTAAGAGAGCGTGGTGGTAGAAAAAGATGAACGAATTCCCACAACAAGGTTGTATAAGTTTGTCATTTGAGCTTTTATATTGTCACAAGAAGCCTCTCCATTATACTGTGGTGACTTTTTTAGTACACTTTCTTATGTTTTGAATTATATTGGGCATGGCTCATTAGATTACCTATCAAGACCTTGCTTTTTAACTGATAAAAATTGATCTGACATGTTGGAATTTCATCTAGTGTTTCTTAGGGACAACTGGAAGTAGACAGGTTCACCTTCATGGGCGCTGGTGGCAAGCAATCTACTTGTCGAGGAACCTGAATTTCATTCTATCTTACTTTTTTTTTTTGCTCGTATTCTTTTAAGCATATATTTTTCTCTGGTTATGGAGGATGTCATGATTTTAAGGTGTATTGCCCTTTTTAGGTGGTACAGAGCAATGCATGGTGTTTACTTGTTTGGTGAAAGCTTCATGTTGCTGTTCTCTTCTAAACTGTGATACTGCAAACTGCAAACTGCAAACCAATATGTTTTTTCTTCTTTTTTTCATGATTTTGTAGTGCAACCTGCCCTATTGCTGTTCTCTTCTTGAGCCTGCTGCTCCTTTGTTGGCAAAACTGTTTCAGTTTGTATTAAGTATAAGCTTTAAAATTTCATGTTGTTATTGGAACTTTAAAATGACCTCAATCTTTAGGTAATAATTGTTTGTATTTGCATTAACTTCACTTGCACAACAGAAGATTTGAAAGAGGATTTGCAGAAGAAAACATAGGTGTAAAAGAGTACTTGCTGAAAAGGAAGATCTGGTTCATATAATACTGTCTTCTTTTTCTCATTGTCAATTGTTGTGGTGAAGGATTTGCTTTCCAATAAATGATTTTGTTACTAAAATATGTTGGGCCAAGTGGTTAAAAACACTTTGGATTCCTTCTTGTCGACGGTATGGGGTGGGATTTGTAGGGTGTAGTTTAGGGTGACACTCCCTTTGGGGAGTGAGAAAATTGGATAGACCCTCCCTCTATAGCGATATAGAGGCCAATCTAAGACATGGCTAGGTCGAGTCTATGAATGAATGTGGATTGATTTTGACTCTTCTCAATTACAAGTCAACCAACCAATACTATTATATCAAGTGAATTACTTTTTTTCTTCTTCTGGTTTGACCTAATATAACAACTAATTACCGATCTCTTTGGACGGGGTCAATTTTTCGATCGAGTCAACCTATCATTACACCAAATTCAAACCCATAAGAAAATAGTTAAGCCCACTATGCCTTGTAAATTTGGTAATAGCTTGATCTTAGGTATCAACCTATTTAGTTGATACCATCTATACTGATAAATCTTATAGTAGTACGAAATAAAAATATCAAACTCAATGTCGTGTGTTAATGTAACTAGTGAATTATGTTGTAATTTAATGTATTATAGTTTATGTACTTTTTATTACTTAAACCAATGCGTGTAGACAACAATTCATCTCAGATATGAAAATAGAAATCTCTCAGTGCATTACATATAACATGCGACTGTAGAGATTGTGTAACTGTTGTCAAGATAAAATATTTATACTCACATAGTTAATCTATATACATCTTTGGTGTTGCTCTGTGCACAAACGCACTATCAAGTAGGTCAGGTCCATAGTTTACTTGCGAAACAGTTAAACAAAATACACGAATGCGTCTAATGACAAATGATAATTTAAATAATGAGATATTGCATTTCAACATATTAATATTAGATACATTCAAACAATAAAAATTATTTGAATATTTTATAACCAAGAAGACACCCATCTAATACTCGTGAAAAATCAAGACATGTTGGACCAAGCAGTTTAAGCGCTTTGGATTTCCTTTAAGGTCTCGGGTTTGAACATTTTTACCGGCGGCATGAGGTGGAGTTTAATGTGGGTTAATAAGTGAAAGTCACCCCCATATTGTTTAGCTCAGCCGATAAAAAAGTACTTGCGAAGAGAAAATGAGAGTGGGTTTGAGAAAATAAAAAGGGGTAATTGCATATGCACCCTATAAACTTTGGCTTCATTGTAAATGTATACCTAGAACTATTTT